>JBAMJV010002682.1:45000-62980 GCA_037951105.1 Echinarachnius parma
AGTCTAACAAAGTTGCAAGTAATGTTTTCGTGTATATGCATGGTCTTGTGACTTCGATCCACTGTTGTGAAACAGCATATGTGATTAAATGCATTATTATGTGTAACCATATATGCGTCGAACAGAGATCAAACAAATATTAGGAGACCAGTTTATTCAATCTTGGTCTAGCACTATGGAATCAAGTAAAACAAGTGTTGATTATATAATTTGTTTAACTCAGTTTGAGTTAGAGAAATATCTTTGAATTCTTCCCCGCAAAAATGCTATTAATTTTACTAAATTTAGGCTACCAAATACTCATCTTCCAGTTGTAAAAGAAAGATATGATAATATAAATTATGATGAAGGATTGTGTACACTGTGTAATCAAAAAAGGATTGGAGATGAATTCCATACATTATTTGAATGTAGCTTCTTTTGTACTCAGAGGCAGGACTTGTTACGAAAATAATATTATAGATACCCAAATAATGTTAAAATGGAGAAGCTGCTTAAAGGGACAGTCCCTCTTTTACAAAACGTCTGAACAGTTTCCACGGATGGGGATGAATGTAACACACACAAAACAAATCAGAATGAACAGCCCTGTAATTTGGATTCTACGAATGAAAAACGAATGCATCCCTCCATCAAACTAGATATCGGTCAATACAGGAGTTTAACTGATTTAGCATAATATTACAACAATATTGTACTTATTCTTGTAAATGTATTGTGAAGCCGACATTTGTAAAGGTATGTCACGGAAAAAGATTAAGAATATATAATTACATGTAGCCAATTTAAGCGTGGTTTAGTTATTTTTTTGTATTAATCGCTTACCTATTGTTATGTATGCGCGGGTCACGTAGCTAGCGCGGGTCACATAGGGGTCACGCATAGCGCTGTGGCACTCCTTGGAATACGTGAGCGAACTTTCTCGACGGATGAATACACGTATACTGCATAATTAACCGTTGGACGATGGTTTATTAGATTTAGGTCTATAACTCCACGAAAAAGAGATTCCAAGCCCTAATTTTCTTTAAATTTTCTTTCATATAAGACAATAACCTCTCAACTTTTGAAATTTGTCTTGCGAAAGAGGGGCTGTCCCTTTAATACTATAAGTAAAAAAAAATTGATAAAGCTTTATAAGTTGATTGGTGCTATTATTGTAGAGTTAAGATCCTCGAAGCCACCCTAGGTTCCCCCCCCCGACTCACAAAATACAATGTATATCCCCCACTCACATAATACAATGTATATTCCCACCCCCCCTCCCCCCCCCCCCCCTCCCTCCACTCACATGATAGTATATTCCTCGCCTTAATATTTATGAAACAAACTTGTTACATAATTATGAGTTTAGGACATTTGAGTGGCTGTATTAGTAACCGTAAAGTCTCTCATATAATTATGTAGGTTGTTTGCATAATTTGTTTCTTGCCTACATGCTGTATACCTTGTAATCGATTATATGCACCATATTGTATTTTATTGTGTATTACAGTTTATCTCTGTAATAGTTTATACATGCCAAACGGTTTTTGGTAAATACGTTTTTATTATTAATGTTTAAATTCAAATTGTTGCCCCTTTTGGGGCCAAATTCCTGCCCAGATGCTGTTCATTAAATTTATTGTACCGCAATTTAACTCGTTGCATTGTATATGATTATTGACATTGTTAAAGCTCTTGGGCCGAAAGGTGTTTCTTTCAATAAGCTTCAAAATTCAAGTTCAAGTAAATATGGCAGCGCGCTCAATATGAATAGGCAATGTACGCAACCGGACGTACGTGCCGGCATCCTGCTTATTCCATGACTGACAGGTGTAGTGAAATCTCGGTTTTGATTCAGGTTTACAGCTTTGAATATGTGCCAATTTTCATATACCACATTCTTTTTTTTTCAAAGAGATCCTTAAGTTTTGCCAAAAAGGTCATTTTCATGCAACTTTATGGCTGGTTTTCCCATCGGCGTTCCATACTCCTAAAACAGTTATTTATAGCGGAGCGCGCGTGTGTATACGTGCTTATCGGGTCATGGCGTCACATGAGGACCACAACACGCAGTCAAAAGTACGAACGTGCTTGGTTTACATGCAGAGCCTTTGACTTGCTAGTAAAATTGACTCGTATTTGATTGGAAATTGAGGCTTAACTGAAAATCCATAAGAAATGCATTGTAGCAGTTATGCAGCAACACATCTGAGTTTGGATCCTCCATGATGTAAACTTAAATCAATGTTTGAAAATATTGAAAACAAATCGAAATAATATATCTCTGTCAACGTGAGTAGATGCACTCAGCGTGCACGTCTATGACAACAGAGTACCAAGCTATACTGTGATGGTCCAAATGTGACGTCACAAAGATGACGTCATTTTTCTTCGCCTGGATTATTTTTTTACTGGGGTTCCTAAAGTGATTTTTGTATTTTACCAGGTTTTCCCACGAGGAAAATATGTTTGTATTAGTAATCTTTATGAACATCTACCTTACATATAGTAAAACACAATTTTGAGGTATTTTTCCTGTCTGTAGTGCTTTAACGTTCATTTGGCAGCAGTCACCCGTTCAGACTTAAAGGGGACCACCAGGCAAAGAACAACACTTTATTAGATGTTTTGGTACCGTTTTGTGATATCAAATAGATACCCAACATTTCGCAAAGGGTTGTGTAATTCATAAGCAATTAATTTCCACCACTTACGGAACCACTACTATTTCCTGGTTCGTACGGGCCACATATTTGCGAGTGCGTCAATGCGATTCACGCGTACGTTTGTAGACCATAACATCTCGGGCGATTCGTTCGCTCTGCACGCAATAGTCTTCGAAATTCAGACCGCATGAACGCATGCTTTAGAATGGCGAGGCGTTTTCCAATTATATATTTTTTTCTGGAAAGATATTTTTGTGAACTTGTTTAAAGGGATCTAGTAACTTTGTTGACATGTGCAAAAAGTGATGAATGGTTGATGCAATGTATATTGTTGTTATCTCATATGTCCACAGGGTATTGTGTGAACATTTCAAGTCAAATGGACATTGCATGGCCAAGTAATGAGCGCAAATGCAAAGTGATAGTCACTAACTCACTGCACTCACTTTGTACACGGTAAGAAAAACTCCACCGGAGTTTTTCTTATCTGAATACTTCGATCGTACATATCTTTGTAACGAAAGGGAAATTTGAAAAGCCGAAACCTGTCCCAAGATTTTATTGGTAAAACGAATACAACGAGGTATGAGGGAACCGCTAGAATTAAAATTTTATTTTGAGGATTTGAACAATGTCCCTTTAATAAGAATATTTTTTTGGGGTGGTGGTACCCTTCAGGGGTAACAACCTCATATAATCAGTCAGGCACATTTAAAGGTATAGTGAAATTCCCGCTTTGATCCAGGTTTATTATAATAGGGTTATAATAGCTTTGAATATGTGCCTGTATTGATATACCACACTATTTTTTCAAAGAAATCCTAAAGTTGGGCAAAAAAGGTAAATTTCATGCAACTTTTTGGCATTTTTTGCATCGGCGTTCCATACTCCTAAACAAATTATTCATAGCGGAGCGCAACGTGTGCGTACGTGCCCATCGGATCATGACTTCAAATGAGGACCACAACACGGAGTCCAAAGTACGAACGTGCATGGCTTACATGCAGAGCTAGTAAAACAAACTCGTATTTGCTTGGAAATTGAGGCTTAACTGAAAATGCTTAAGAAATGCATTGTAGCAGGATGCAGCTGCAACACATCTGAGTGTGGATCCTCCATGATATAAACTTAAACAAATGTTGAAAAATATTGTTTTAAATCGAAATAATATCAATCTGTCAACGTGAGTATAATTGCACTCAGCGTGTACGTCTATAACAATAGAGTATCAATCTATACTGCGATTGTCCCTATGTGACGTGACAAAGATGACGTCATTTTTTTTGCCCAGACTCAACTGTTTACGGGGGTTCCTTAAGTGAATTTACAAGTTGATTTTTTTTGTCCGGGTTTTTGCACGAGGAAAATATGTTTGTATTAGTAATCTTCATGAAAATCTACCTAAGATACAGTATAACAAAATTTTGAGGTAGTTTGCTTGTCTGTAGAGCCTTAAGACGCATCAACACACTGAAACGGCTAATAGTAGGGCAGATAAGTGTAAATATCATGGAAATCGTTCAATACAAGCAACATACTTGGTATACAAACTACCTTAGGGACACTTTTTTAGAAAGAAAAAACACTTAGGCAAGCAAAAATCCAAGATGGCGGCCATTTTCCAAGATGGCTGCCAAAAAGCTTCTTTTTGTCATACAAATTTACTGAGGTCGTCGATTTTAATCATTTTAGAGTCAATTTCGATGTGTATTGATATGCTTAAGCCGATTATGACTCAAACGGACCAATAATGATGGCGAAAAATCGACATTGCGGCCATTTTCCAAGATCGCCGCCCCAAAACTAATTTTTGATGTAAAATATTAACGAGTATGCCGATTGTAATAATCTTGGTATCGAACTATTCCTCTGGGTTTCCTGACAACGATTGTGATACATTTAACCGATTTAATGGCTAACATCTAAAATTGCCGCCCGTTTACAAGATGACCATCCCAAACCTACTTTTGATACACAAATTGACTGTGTTGATCAAGTTTGAAATTCCCGGTGTTTTTGATATGTTCCTTCATATGCTTGAACCGTAACAATTATTGCGTAGCTAAGGGATATAGGGCTATTTAACCCAGGGGGGGGGGGGGGGGGGGGGGGCACTCATGTATACTGTAAGACCGGTATGTGCCACTTACAAGACCCCAATTTTCACACCCGATTGCCGCTCTAAAGTTACCCGATATTCAAAAATTGCCGCTCCATAGACCCCCGGAATGACTTGGCTATGTAGTTGAGTAGTGCCAAGTCCATTATTCTTCTTCTAGTCAGCTCCTATGGCCTGGTCACATCTGACCGGATTGCGTAAACGTATGCCAAACGTATAGAAAATATGCGAAATAAAATCATTCGGTGACGAACTTAATCTCCTTTGTTGCTCGAAGAACGGATATAAAACGGATTAAACGTACAAAAAAGCACGGTTACCAGACATCACCGTATGAGTAACGGACAACACCGTACGCGTAACTTACACGAACCGGTCAAAACGAATGTGGAACGCATAAGAAACTGACAAAACGTACTTCGAACGTATTTTTTAGCCTGGTCATATCTGACCGGATTGCGAAAACGTATGACAAACGAACAGCAACATTGTCAATCCGTTCGTCTCCGTTTGTATACGTTTCTTGTCCGTTTCTTGTTCGGTGAATACGTTCTTTGTACGGCGATGTCTGTTCTATCCGTTTGAAAGTTTGTGCATTCACAAAACTTGAAACGGACACCACCGAATACAGTCGTCCGTTGGTCGTATGTTTGTTGTGCGCTGTGCATCCGTTTTGTTCGGTACTCGTACGTTTCATGTCAGTTCGTATCCGTCAACGGACATCAACGGATACGAACTGACAAGTACAGGACGAGAAACGTACGAGTACCGAACAAAACGGATGCACAACGTACAACAAACGTACGACCAGCGGACGACTACTTTCAAACGGATAGAACAGACATCGCCGTACAAGGAACGTACTCACCGAACAAGAAACGGACAAGAAACGTATACGAACGGAAACAAACGGAGACGAACGGATTGACAATTTTGCTGTTCGTTTGGCATACGTTTACTCAATCCGGTCAGATGTGATCGGGCCTTAAGACCGCCATTTGAGGGTTTCCGTAGGTCTTTGGTAGCTCCAAATCCATGTATTGTGTAGTTTTTGTCTGCTCCTTAGATCCCAGGCCTTAACTCCCCTTTAGGGTTTTGTAGCTCCAAAGACCCTGTATTGTTTCTTAAGTTCTTAAGACCCCCATTTCAGAGTTCCGTGAGGCACACGCTCGTCAATAATAATGTTAGTGTCCCCCCCCCCCCCAATATAACCCCTTCTTCTGTACTGAAATCATGACATGTCCTTTGTTCTTGATGTTTGGATAGACTGCTCTCTTATTGCTATTTCCTAACCCGGTCGATCTCTTTACCTCATCCCGGACCGTCCAAACCCCTGGCCCCCTGAATATATTGTTTGTTAAGAGAATAATAAGATTTTCATCATTAATACTGTATTGGGAGTTAATGTACAGTATGCATAAAACAGCATTTTATACACCCAGATCAATTCACATCTTCAGATTAAACTACCTCCCGACCCCTTCTCGATTGGAATATGGCTTAATAATGGCTACGCCATGGACCGCTCTATATACCAAACACAACTGTAGAGATTTTGTTGGTGTAATATTACAGTATCACACGTTTACGCTATTCGATATGCCATATTGTATAGATGGACACCAACCCCGGTCACACCGCTCCTCCTTTTGACGATGTCAGCCTTTATCTCTTCAGGTAACCATAGTCCAGAATATTAATATTACAAATAAAAGGCAATAGTTTTGTATCTTCCAAAAGTTAAGAAAAATAGATTTCCATAACATTTATTAAATCTAGCTTTTGTACGGCCGTGTCACTATGTCTTCACTATGAACCTAATTACGCTGTTTGCATATCCATCCCCTTACCCATGCCTGTGAACAATTTCAGAAGCATGATCTGTACAATTATCAGTGTAAATATAATAGTTTAGCACCATCATATGAGCGTATTATAGATCATTAGTGTCTTGCATATTTCTTTCTTTAAGGGGTTCATCCATTTCCTGGGATACGTTCAATTGTTTGACGTGGGACTGAGTTTGCACTACTTGCTCGTTGTGGTTGGTCAAATAAGTAGTTTTTTATCCTTACACCCTGAATGGTCATCATACTCGATGAAATGATGAGCCTGGAGTAGGCTATTCCATGTTTTAGAGACTGGAATACTTGGATCCATAAATGTGATAGCTGGGTGACTAGTGTCCGAGTCATTGGGTGATTTCAAGTATGGTGTTTAAGGCCGGTGTTAGTGTTTATTAAGCACGAATACCGGTCTTCAACACCATACTTGAAATGACTTGGTGTTAGGATGGTGTTAACAGATTTACCTCGAAGTTCGCCGTAATACAAAGTTCCGTTTCCGGCTGGCGGTGTTTATTGTTATATGTGAATATACTATCGCAGATGGTGTTGAGCAAGTGTTAGTGTTTAGTCAACACTAACGGTAGCCCTAACACCATACTTGAAATGAGTTGGTGTTAGAGGTTTGACCTTTATTTTTTGACGTATTTCCGCAGTGTCACGTGGTAGCTGGTGTTTAGCGTCGTCTGCTGAACAGCTAAAATGTGTTAGTGTTAACATGTTACATGCAAAACTCCATTGACATAACACTAACCCCTAAGGGATCGAAATTGAACTCATTAAAAGTTCAGTGTTGGTGTTAGCGTTACTGTTACAAGGCGGATTTGACAGTGGAATTATTCGAGCATTAAAGGGTACCACCACTCAAAAATAATATTCTTATTAAATAAAGGTAACATCTTTAGTATCCCATTCCATCAACAAGTTCACGAAAATATGTTTCCAGAAAAGAAAAAAAAATTGGAAACGCATTCTAAAGCATGCGTTCATGCGGTCTGAATTACGCAGACTGCTATGTGTGCGATTAATTGCAACGTGTGCAGAGCGAAAGAATCGCCCGGGAATCTATTGTTTACAAACGTGCGCGTGAATAGCATTGGCGCACTCGCAAATGGTTGGCCCGTATGGAACCAGAAAATAGCAGTGGTTCCGTAAGTGGTGGAAATTAATTGCTTTGTTTATGAATTACACTACCCTTTGCAAAATGTTGGGATATCTATTTGATATCACAAAACAGTACCAAAACATATAATAATGTGTAGTTCTTTGCCTGGTGGTCCCCTTTAATATCACAATTCTTAACTTAAATTGTTGTCACATGTCTAAACACTTTAATACGTTCTGGGCAGTAACAACATAGCCTCATCTTGTCAGTACTACGTCATTAGGAACTTTATACATCATAGCAACTTTCCAGGTTAATCGTCATGATATAGGGTGTTAAAATAAGAAAAATCCTAATAAGACAATTTTATTTTATAGGTTCCGTGTTTCCCTTCTTGCTTCCAGTGTGGGATGACCCCTTCAGATGCCTTACTTATTTGTTTGACATTTTATTTATGTTTTGACTTCACGTGTATTTATTTGTTCACGATTTTTTTTATTTATTTTATACTTTATATATTGTATACAGTTTGCATTGACTCAAGACTATTATAACTGAGCACATAATAAGAACTACACAACCCGTATACCCTATTACATAAACATGCTAACTATAGCATAACAATAAATGTAACCTTAGTTGCAAAGAATGGTCTATGAATTATGAGGAACTAATATTCGCCAAGGTAGAAAACGTACCATCATAGACTTCTCAGCCCAACGCCCCAACCCTGTTAACCGCTCTTCTATGAAAAGGATTCTTCTTCGCTGGGTCACATGTAAATATGAATAATGTTGTATCTTCAAAGATTGAATATTTTTGCATAGATAATGTTGTAATATTTAACAGGTCTCCACACGAACTTTTGTCTAAATCATACATTTGCGAATTTTACTTGTCCAGACAGAAAATTACTTGCCTTAAAATATCAATTTGAGATAACATAACACATAATTGTGAAATTGAATTGAAGTTTATTATGTCCATGATCATTACATAGAAAATTGTTTTCCACTGGTTACATATACAATGAATTGACATATCAAAATACAATTAAATCACATTCATAAACAATATTATTTGACATCCATAGCATTTCAATATGGTGTACATTAAATCAAACTACCATCTAACAATTACATACTTTGTATAATTATTTTTATATAAATAAACCAAAAAATCAATTTCTTCATGTGCTTCCTTTCAAACAGAATAATAACGTCACACCCCCGTTACCAATGAAATATTATGTATAAATTGCATCCAAAAAGTTTCACTTTAGAGTATTCAACAATATTAACTTATTGCGTATTATCATTTTCTATTTACAAACTAGACAGGTTTTATAATTCAGAGTAAAACTTTAACATTAGATCATTATATATCAATTCTCAACATTTCAAACAAATATGTTATTACCAATAAATAAATACAAAACAAATCCTCTCGTTAAATTATTCAGCTTTATCCAATCAACAAAGTCGTGCATATATACTTAAAATATTAATAAATATCAATACAAATATAAAACTAGTCCTCATATTCATCATACATGATTGTATGCAATTTAAATGATATCGTACAGTATATATATATATATATATATTGCATCAAATGCGGGAACATAGATAATAAAACAACAACTAGTATCCGCGGGTTCTACAAATTCAAAAGAAAAAAAAAGAAAATAAAAAATTTTACCTACTATTGTATGTGTGTGTAGAATCGATAACGAATGAGTTTCTGAATCTTTGTCTGTTTGTTCGAGGTGCGCGTAGCCTGAATCCGGATCTATTGAATGTGTATTCTTCTCTCAATGGGTAGGTCGGGTCTCTCAAAATGTGTTTGACTTTTGCAAGAACCCTTTCTTCGTACAGAGATTGTATTGGTGGCAATTGTCTACCCACGATGCGCTGTGACACCCGTATAATGCGTTCAAGTTTGTTTCCATTTCGTTGTGTTGCATTACCAAAATAACAAATCAAATTAAAAGTAATGATACTTTGAATCAAAGCCTTGTATGACAATTCCAAAATTGTATTGTCTACATGAAGTTTTCTTTATTGACGTAGAAAATACAAACTTTGGTTGCCCTTTTTGTATAGCCTTTGTACATTGTCTGACCAATCAAGTGAGCTTGTGACCACTGCCCCCAAATACTTATACTCATTGACCTGTTCTACACTCACATCATGTATCACTAATTGCTCATGGTTATCACTATTTCTACGAAAATCGAACACAATTTCCTTTGTTTTTGATACATTCAATTTCAAATGGTGTGCATCGCACCATTCAACGAACCTTTCTGTGAACATCATATAGCTTGCTACATTATCATCTTTCATGAGACCAATAACGACAGTGTCGCCTGCGTATTTGATTATTTTACATTCATCATTTCCTTGAATCCCTTCACTTGTATAAAATGAAAAAAGAACGGGGGATAGAACACATCCTTGTGGAGTGCCTGTACTAATGTTTTGACTGTGGATTGAAAGTTATTCATGCGAACTGTGTTCTATCCAACAAACAGTTGTGAACAAATTGTACAATATGGGGGTGGCAACGCATAAACAAGAGTTTATTTGTTAGCAAGTGTGGCACAATGGTGTTGAACGCGCTTGAAAAATCAACAAACAGAGATCTGACGTATTGTTTCGAGGTATCCAAATGGTGATATACCGTATGAAGGAAGGTAATGACCGCGTCATCCATACTTCTGTTTGTACGGTAAGCAAATTGGAGCCGGTCAAGATGATCTCCGATGCAACTAATTAAGCGCTTCGACACTAACCTTTCCAAACATTTCATGACACTACATGTAAGAGAAATGGGTCTAAAATCATTAAATTCCACTGCGCGTTTGTCTTTGGGAATCGGTATGATTACGGAAGCTTTCCACAGAGACGGTATAACTCCCTCATCTACCACTTTTTGAAACAAACAAGTTTAAACAAAGGCTAACTGATCCTTGCACAGTTTTAGTACCTTGTTACACAATCCATCTGGCCCGGGTGATTTTGAGGTTTGTAATTGACCAAAAACTCGTCTTACTTCATGTTCAGTTATTTGAAGTGAGGGTATTTCCCGGCATTGATTTTTCAGCTCTCGTGTAGCTTCATCTGCTTAGCAAATAATTTGCAAAAATTTTGCTCGATTCTAAATGAGATATGCTTTATCTCCCAGTTGAACATAAATGTTAGTTGTCCAATCGGGCTACCAAACTAGCCCATTTGTAAAAGTTTACTTGTCCGACATCATTTCTTAATTGTCCCGGGTATTGAGTGAGCAAGTGCGTGGATGGAGCCCTATGTACAATACCAGGCAGGGCTGGTTATTTTCTGGAATTCTTGCAAAATTGGTGCTTACCTTTTAGACGTCTAATTTTGTAAACTAAAAAGCCTGAACTGACTCCTAGCTCAGGCTTAGTTTCCATTAAATCATTCAATCTAATGATGAGAATGAGACAGATCATAATCTTAAACTTTTGATTTATTACTGATAAAGAAATCTACCATGTTGGGGACTCGAACCAACGTTAAACAAAATTGTAATTTTAGTTCACAATCGGGCGCCTTAACCCGCTCGGCCACAGATCATAACTCGACTTTTGCAAAAAATCTAAAGTACATTTGTTATCTTGTTCGAATATGGTACGGGACGGCCACTGTGATTTACGCCCGAATCGTCGGGTACAGAAACCGCTAGCAGAACGCTCTTCGCACGGAATATATACTGCGGTGGGGTAACCTCGCTAGTCATAAGGACCGCAGTATAAGGGCCGCTAGTCATAAGGACCGCTATTCATAACGTGTAACTTCCTATACGTGAAGGACCGCTATTCATAATACGAAAAGGGGGTCGCCATTCATAAAGGCATAAGGACCATTATTCATAAGGACCGTTATTCATAATGTGAGATGAGGGTTGCTATTCATAATTCCCATTGAGGGTCATTACTCATAAGGACTGCTATTCATAATACAAAATCGGGGTCGCTATTCATGAACATGAGGAAGGGGCGCTACTCATAATTTATATTGGGGGTCACTACTCACAAGGACCCCTATTCATAATACGAAAAGAGGCTCGCTATACATAATATTGAATGAGGGTCGCTAGTCATAATATGAAGAGCTTAATTCCAAAAGGCGCTAAATCCACTTTTTACCAAAATGGAGTTATCAGTATGAGTGCATACCCATTGCACATGTGCATTTAAATCACCATTCATTTTATTAAAATAATTTTCCGAAATATGAAAAAAAAAAATTAGACAAATATGTTTAGTTCCAAAAGGTGCTAAATCCAAATCTGTTTAGTTCCAAACGGCGCTGTATCCATAATTTGGGGGCCTGGCCTGTTTTGACCAATCACAGCGCAGTATTGTTCCAGTGACCGGATATTGACGAAATTGTTTACCCTTGTTACTAGCCGTCACCGTCGATCATATTTCTTACAGTATTTTGAGAGTCCTCAGCTAACGTAACACCATGGATGAGAGAGGAGAGCCTGTGGACATAATCTATAATCCTAGAATAAGGAAGCACAATGGCAGTGAGTGTGCAAAGAACAAGATAAAGACAGTGAAATCGAGTAAATCCGGTAAGTTTAGACTTGTTTAGTCCCACCTACTCATTTTTGTGTGTGAGTTAGTTAAGTGCAGATAATGAATGTATTGTAACTTACAGTCTAAGACGTTGCATGTAGTATCATGAGACATAACTAAGATAAATTGCCAGAAGCAAATTGTGATATTAAAGTGATATAAGACGTGGATAACTCATCGGTACAGTTGGAATTTTAATCTAGCGCCGGCCGCGACTCGTACTCGTAGACGTCGTAGGTAGTCGTAGTCGACGTCGGTAGTTGGTGGATGTAGACTTGGCAGCGCTAGTTTACAAGTGAATCCATACAGTATGGCCCATGGGGTGGCGCTTAAGCCATTTCATACTCCACGTCTTAAATTACTTGAAACACACTGAAATTGATTCCCTTCATCAATCAAGTAACTGTTTTATTATATTTTCTTAAATATGAACAATATTTTGACAACTTTGTGTGCGGTAGCTCCATAAAGATGTCACTTGCATTTTGTAAAATGATGTACACCTTATAGCGAGCAGCTATATTGCTAGCTACCATTAAATTGTGAGTGGCGAGTACAATAGCTGTCGTGGGGCAAGCTTCGAACTTAACGGATACATCGGGAGTCTCGCTCCATAAGTACGGTACTTTCCATTCACAATTTAATGGGAAGCTTAGCTGCTCGTTTCAGACTATTGGTACATTTTCAGTCTAGCGCCGACATGGCGCATGGATGGTTGCGTGGAGATGTGCGTTGTATCAACAGGACCTCTATTTGCCCTGGTGCAGTAGAGTATGGATACAAGTTATAAGCCTACATTACATCATGACATAACATTATTTTGGTGTCTTTTAACAAAATATCTGCATTAACCAACATTTTGTAACTACAGAGTGCAAACTAATTTTGTTTAAGTATGTAGGATACATTGTAGACCTTGTTTCCGTAGAATACCCAATGTTTACAATGCTGTTTTGTTTTATTAATAAGGAAACCGTCAGCCATTGGATGTCAACACATGCCTCACAGCTAGGAGACATCACAGACACTTTCCAGGACTGAGCTACAGAGACTCAAACAAGCTTCGTTCATCATGTGCCAATCCTGTCATGCGCCATCGAGTTAGGACATGGTCTGCAACCAAAGAGAAGCGCGGAACTTTGCCCCAACATTTCACGTAAGTTTTAATTTGAGTCGTCCGTTTTAATTGCAGACCCGTAGCCAGGATTATTCATGGGGAGGTTCCTAATTTACAAAAACGGGACTGAGACCACTTACCAACAAATGTTGAGGCCGAGACCACAGGCTGAGAGTCGTGTCAGCCGGTAAATGTGAAAAGTGGACCCGAGACAGGCAACAAGTGGCCCTTTCTGATTTTTGTATTATTATAATTATTATTATTACATTTTTTTTTTGGGGGGGGGGGGTGCATACGCACCCAACGCAACCCCCTGGCTACACGCCTGAATTGCAATTTGCGGGCAAATAAGATTGTTGATATAAAATATCTCATTGCAATGATGTGGTATTAATTATTGAGTTTTGTAGTTGTTTGGGGGATTCTTGCTATGGTGGTGGGGGGGGGGGGGGTTAGTTCATGCTTATTATAGGTTTTCCCGGTCAATTTCGCTATTTTCTCATGCAATTTCATATCAGCAGCATTCAATTTCACCAAATCCGCGTTTGGATCGACACATCGTCATTCAAAATCGTTTTTAGTCATTCATATTAATTAACGGAGCAACCAATTTCACACTAGCGTCATGCGAATGTAAGCGATGGGTGCTCATTTTCGTTAATGGTCATTCAATTTCATCTCTGGCAGTCTCGGGTCTCATTTCGGTCATTCAAATTCGCGCATGGGCAAACAAGTTCATCACATTGGCATTCAAATTAAAAAAGTGCAGTAGACATGTAATGTAACAGCGTGGTACATGTATGATATAGAAAACAAGATGAAAATAAAGATACAAAATGGAGAACAGAAATTATGATACAATAACGATCACATGACAAATAAGAAAATGTGATGAAATAACATTGTGAACTCGCATGATGATAAAGTTAAGACAAAAAGATGAACGAATGAATGTACAAATAAGAAAATACAGATTACATAATTGAACATAAAAACAGATCTAGAAAAATGTGACTGAGGAATATCGAAAAGTGAAGATTAAATGTTGAAAAGTATATCTAAAAAAATGGAAAATATAGCCCGATGAAATGGTTGAGACTATGTAAGAAAAAAGGTGAATGTGTGTGCGTGTGTTTATGTAAGCGTAACCAGTTGCGTACGCAGGATTTTTTCAAGGGGGGGGGGGGGGTGTTATTTCTTCAGAAAAATGTTCTGTCAGCGGGGGCGGGGGGGGGGGGGGGGTAGTCGTAGGAAATTTTCAAGGCCGGGGCCGGAAATTTTCGAAATTTTTGAGGCCGAGACCAGGGTTATGCACACTTTTCGAGGCCCGAGACCAGCGATAATGACGGTCGAGACCGGGGGTTGAACCAACGAACCCCCACCCCCTCCCTGGGTACGCCTATATGTTCGTAACTATGTGGTTGTATACATAAATGTATATACAGTATGTTTATTTGTGAATACGTATGGATGTTGTTTGTGTAACTTAAATTGAATGAGCATGTCTTGAAATTGGTCACCCATAAACGAAATTGAATGCACAAACAAGCGATTGCCCAGCTTACCGTATTAAATTGAATGCCCATTTGTTGAAAATAGCGCCCAATGATGAAATCGAATGCCCATTTGCGAA
Source organism: Echinarachnius parma (assembly GCA_037951105.1). Lineage (NCBI taxonomy): Eukaryota > Metazoa > Echinodermata > Echinoidea > Clypeasteroida > Echinarachniidae > Echinarachnius > Echinarachnius parma. The sequence continues at coordinate 60,082 of JBAMJV010002682.1, forward strand.
TTTGAAGTTCGCGATTTGACATCTGGGTGCCCATATACGAATGTGGATGCTCGGAATATGAATTTGAATGACCAAAGCGACTCATCCACGGCAACTGCACGAAATTGAATGCTCATAAACGAATTTGAGCGCGTAAAGTAGGAAATTGGCCGGGAAAACCTATATTACAAACTTGTTTATTCAATAACAATTTTGCAAATTAAATAAATTCTACCATAATAAATATGTCATAATATGCTTTGTGTGATTAGGTTTTTTTGGTTTTTATTATCTTTTATGAATAATACAGGTAGCTAAAAATGTAGCAGTCTTCTCAGCCATCTTCAAACCTTATTACATTCAGTTAATAACCAACTTTCCATTTACAATGTTTCACTTTCAATTTACAGATTATGACACGTATGAAGGTGTGCTCGGTGAGCTCCCAGTCCATCCTTGCTTTCGGCATGAAACGTCTCGGCAACCTGATGAAATGACGCCTGGCAGAACAACAGTAACCCATAACCAAAGACGAGGACTGCGCCATGAAAGGTGAAAACTTCAATGAACAGAAGGATAAGATCAGGGACGACATCAAAGCATTCCGCTGCTGTTCGTCTAACTACGGCAGGAACAATACCCCAAACAAGCCATAGCTGCCAGGCTCCCTTACATTTCCAGAAAATGTGCAGGCCTGTAGCCAGGAATTTTCTTGAGGATGTGCATAATTTACCGAAACGGGACCGAGACCACTCGCCAACAATTTCCGAGGCCGAGATCATAGGCTGAGAGTCGTGTTTAAGAAGCCAGTGGACTCTGACCGGTATAAAGTGGACTCGAGACCGGTAAAAAGTGGACCCGAGACCGGCAAAAAGTAGATCTTTCTGAATTTGGGGGTGGGGCACGTACGCCCCTCCCCCTCCCCCCCTGGCACCTACTGTTAAAGGCCTGTAGCCAGGAATTTTCATGGGGATGTGCGTACTTTACCAACACGGGACCGAGATCACTCGCCAACAGTTTCCGAGGCTGAGAGTTTATAGGCTGAGCGTCATGTAAGCCAGTTAAGATGGTCCAGACCAATACAAAGTAGACTCGAGACCAGTAAAAAGTGGACCCGAGACCAGCAAAAAGTGGATCTTTCTGAATTTGGGGGTGGGGAACGTACACACCCCCCTCCCCCACCCACTGACACGTACTGTTAAAGAAACTGTTCATTTACAAGATTGTATGGAAACTGAATTTAACTTGGCATACATATTCCTTGAATCAAAAGAGGAAAATTCATCCAAAGAGACACTCTGTATCTCTGCAAATTAGGCCTAATTTCCATAATTTATGCAAATTTATTCATGGAAATGAGATATTCTCTAAAAAGGGAGGTTTTATTGAGATATTTGAGAGAGACCATTATTCCTTGGATCAAAAGAAGAAAATTCATCAAAAAAGATTATTTATGCAAATTATGCCTAATTTCCCTAATGTATGCACATGTACTCATGGGAATGGGATATCTATGCCAATGGTGTTTTTATTGACATATTTGGGAGAACATATTCCTTGGATCAAAAGAAGAAAATTTGTCCAAAGAGACACTCTGTATCTATGCAAATAAGGCATAATTTCCATAATTTATGCAAATGTATTAATGGGAATGGAATATCTATGAAAATTATGTTTTTATTGACATGTTTGAGAGATCATATTCCTTGGATCAATAGAAGAAAAAATATCCAAAGAGACACTCTTGCATCTATGGAAATGAGGCCTGATGTATGCAGATTTATTCATTGGAATATGTTCTGTCCAATATCTTTAAAAAAAACCATTGTCATAAATATCCCATTCCATTAATCAATTTGCATAAATTATGGAAATTAGGCCTAATATGCATAGATACAGAGTGTCTCTTTGGATGAATGTTCTTCTTTGATTTAAGGAATATGTTCTCTCAAACATCCCAATACAAACTCAATTTTATCGAATATACAATTTTGCATAAATTATGGAAATTAAGCTTAATTTGCATACATACAGAGTGTCTCTTTGGATGAATTTTCTTCTTTTGATCCAAGGAATATGATCTGTCAAATATTTCAATAAAATACACAATTTGTATGGATATCCCATTCCCATGAATACATTTGCATAAATTGTGAAATTAGGCCTAATTTGCATAGATGCAGCGTGTCAATACAATAATCATTACGCATTTTAGGGGTGTAAACTTACGAAGATGCACTAAGCCATTTAGGATACATTTTAGATGCTGATGGTCACGGGTGGGTACCTCCCACCCTATACGCAACTCTACAATAGCCATGTTACGACTGAGATGGTTATTTTTGTATAGGAGTTAGTGATTATTTTAAAAGAAAGTAATAATTATTTGAAGTATTGCAAACCAATGATGTGTGGAAAATGTGTTTCGTATATTATATACGAAATATGCTATAATATGCTATAATATGCTATAATATGCTATAATATGCTATAGTATGCTATAATAGCTTGAGGACATACTATAGCCAGTAGGGCTACCAGATGTCCAGGGCCAGAGCAGAACGGCGTAAAATTGTATTTGTATGAATGATTATCCCCAGTGGCGTACCCAGTATTTTTTCAAGGGGGACGGGGATGGGGGTTATTTTGTCAGAATATTTTTTTTAGTGGGGGGGAGGGGGGGGGGGGGGGGGGGTAGTCGTAGACAATCTTCGAAGCCGAGACCAAGTACCTTCAACATTTTCGAGACCGAGACCAATACCCATTGGTTGAGAATCCTGTAAGCGGGGTGGGGGGTAGTCGTAGAAATTATCGAAGCCTAGACCAAGATTTGTCGACATTCTCAAGACAGAGATCAGGTCCTGTCCAAAATGTTGAGGCCAAGACCAAGTCTCATTGGTTGATAATCCTGTAAGCGGGG
>JBAMJV010002683.1:0-54694 GCA_037951105.1 Echinarachnius parma
ATCACGCGATTTTAATATCAAGCCCAAATTAACATGCACTGATTTAATTTTTAAAAATATTTTTCATATATTTTGAGTCCTGTGACCTTAACCATATGACCCCAATCTTTGATGGCTCCCTAAAAAACATTCAGGTACGAATTTTGATTGAAATCTGACATTTAGTTCTTGAGATTTTGGCATTACAAGCTTTTTTGCATGTACAATGAGTCTCGTGACCTTGACCTCAACCTCATGACCCAACATTTTATGGCTACGTTGACTCTTTATGATACATTCAGGTACCGAGTTTGATTGAAATCTGACATTTAGTTCTTGAAATTTTACCATTACAAGCCATTTTCGCATACATATTGAGTCATGTGACCTTGACCTTTGACCTCATGACCCCTCAAATCTAATCAGATCAGTGGTACCCTGATATGTACATTCATACCAAGTTTGAAATTGATCTGTCAACCGGTTCTTGAGATATCGCAAGAACGAGGCATTTTTGAGCATACATTGAGTCATGTGACCTTGACCTTTGACCTCATGAACCCCAAAATCTAATCAGATCATTGCCACCCCAATATCTACACTAATACCAAGTTTGAATTTGATCCGTCAACCAGTTCTTGAGATATCGCGAGAACGAGGCGTTTTTGCATATATATTGAGTCCTGTGACCTTGACCTTTGACCTCATGACCCCTAAAATCTAATCAGATCATTGTCACCCCAATATGTACACTCATACCAAGTTTGAAATTGATCTGTCAACTGGTTCTTGAGATATCGCGAGAACGAAAACGGGACGGACGTACGGACGGACGGACGGACGGACGGACAACCCAAAAACATAATACCTCTGGCCACTTTGTTGGCGGAGGCATAAAAATATTATACAATTTTATATATCATTAACAAATTATTTCTATGGCACCGCTAAAAATATTGCGATATTTCATTTTTTTTCTTTTCTCCTACCTTATTATGAATATTACTTTTATATACAAAAATATAAAAATGTTCTGTATTTCAATAACAAAGCCCACCTCTCACATCGGGACTCCCGCCACATGTGGAAGTGGGCCTCTTATGGTCAAAACGATCCTCTTACAACACATAATTATAATAGTATAATAATAAAGCGAAATCAAACTTTGGTTACAAACAGATGCAGGGTTGGAAAGTTATTCAAATTTTGTAAGCGTCACGGACGGTGGGCTCGACAAAAACTGATTTTGAGTGCAAGGGATCACTTTTTGTGGCCACTCCAGTCAGGTAGGCTGCTATAGACAGGTGGCCACTATTACAAGCTTGACTGTACATCTTTTGCATAGGCAGCATTAAAACATCCATGGGTCTTTTTTCATGGTACAATCTCGCTTCCTTTTACATTCTCTTCATTTTGTGCAAATCTGCAAACAAACTTCAGTCATAGAAGTAAAGATGGGTCTGTTGGATAAGAGAATGGAGGAAAAAGTTATGTGTCAACATACGGATACAACTAACATGTTCAAGTCAAATTGACCCAATCAAAACAATGAGGTACTCTGGCCTATTTATACATGTGTACATTTTCAACATTGAAAAACACTTGCTTGTTTTGTCTGACCACTGGAGGCTGCCAGGTTTTCCAACGGTATCGCACGAGACGTCATCTGAGCGCATCTGGGTGTTTACTAACAAAAGTGTGCCATGTAATTGCTGTTGTTGAATCTGTTGCTATGTCAGTCACTATGCAAGCCACTTTTGTTAGTTTGTTTGGCAGCCTCTAGTATTCAATCAAAACAGATGATAGTGGTTCAAAAAACATTAGTTATTTTCATTATTAGTGATACCCAAGAGGAAATATATATTTAGAAGTGATGGGAATTATGCACTTATTAATAACAGTACCTAAGTGAAAATTTCAGCATGTCATTTCCCTATAACTGTTACCCCTTTGAGTGGGGTCTACTGCAAAACCCAAGATTGACAATGTGTGTACCTTTCATCTGTCGGAAAGCCCTGTATCGCCAGGATGCCATTCTTCCCTCGGATGCATGTCACCTTGGCTGTGACCTTTGACCCCCGTGCCAGCCTCTGCTCCACATCGGGACCACGGAGAGGTAGTGAGAGATTGAACCAGTTATGGACTAGACAGCTCACATGATCACCAGCAAACTCGTTGACAACACACTGTAGCAAATGAGAAAACGCATTCAGTAGAATTGTAGACATTAAAATTAACAGACACATGTCTTAATGTACACTCTCTCCTATTGCCTTCGGGCCAGCAAAAATGCATAAAACTCTTATTTTGGAGGCCCGATCGGGCAAGCAGATTATCAACCCGACATTGACAAAATTAGAAAAATCTTGTTTTCTTCACATTAGACCGCCGGGCGAGGGTGAAAATTTGTTACTTCTGTGACACCCCTCGTACAGTTACATTTTAAGTAGATTGTTTATAAATATATTTAAGTATGGAATCAATATCTCGTCAATCCCGAAACGTGCACATAAGTTCATAAAATGAAAAAAATCATCGAAAAATATTGATTTACTTGGATAAATTTTGTCCAATCGATGTGCGTCTCTCAAGTACGGATTACAGTGCATCATGGTCATAGGCCAATCACAAGCATTGTTTTAAACCGCGCGCCTTATATACACGGCATAAACAATAATGTATCCAATCCCAGTGCATCTTTCATTGGAACGTAACGCGATCCCGTTAGCAAGAGCCAATCAGATTGCTTGTTTTATCGTTGCGCTAAATTATATGATGTACGTAACATCATTGCTCTTCCCGCCGGGCCCATGGGGCACTGGTCGGCTATGAAAAGAGGCACCAGGTAGGCCTAACACAAACGTCATCAGCATGAATATGGGAGGAAAGCCTTGTTTCTATTTCATTTTCTACATTTGGGGTAATCTTACGAAAGGGCTACCTTCCAGATGCATGCTGATGGCGATTGCATTATGGCTCTGGTTTTTTTTAAGGTGCCAAAAGGCTTAATAGCACTTTGAGTGCATATATTTTTAAAAACATACAGAACTGAAAACTTATTTTTGTGTTTTCTTATAGTATCCACCTAGATTGATCTCCCATACCTTAATGAAAATATATTGATTTATATTTATATACGTCAGATGACCCTAAAGGGCTAATTGTTTACGGAAATTTGTCAACCAAAAAAGGGTTCAATTGTGTTCTGGTATAAAAAACACTACGGCTTTCCAGTTTTTATTTTTTGCTGATTATGAACAAGTGTGAGTTGAACTTTCAGAAAATAAACAGTGCTGCAAATTAAAAGTAATATCCTGACCGCACAATGCCACCGAAAATGGTGTTTCGGACGTTACATCTTCCGTAAACAATTTTACCCCTCGTTACCCCTACCAGTATCATAATTTAATGATATGATTTCAGCATGAAAACTAAACTTATAGTTAACTTATCATATTGCCTAAAAAGGAAACAAGAATTATTTCTTAAGCCAACAGTTAACAAAAAAAAATAATGAAATGCACACATGGTGTCATTTTCCGTAAACAATTTTGTAACGTCCGAAACAATCTTTATTAGGATATAATTAGAAAAAGGGGAATAACACAAGCTACTTTTTATTTCACTTTTGAAGAGACTTGATGTACCCTCCTAACACCGAAAAAAATAATGTAATAGCTCATTGCGTTATGATTATATATTCAAAATTAACTTTCCGTTAATGAAACGTCCGAAACAAAAAATGTAACTTACATTATAGGCTCATAAGTCACAGGAAAGGGCACATTATATGAATCAATCATCATAATATAAAATAGTATTCATTTTGAAACAAATTTACACATGAATTGGGTAATTAATTGCCAAAACAAATGTTTGAGATCAACCAATGTAAACAAATGTGTTTCGGACGTTACACAAAATTGATATTTTACTGCATTTATTTTCAAAATGATAATATATGGTTATTATTATTCATTTAGATCATGTAAATGAAACATAATCATCAAAATACATGTTTTAATAACATTTAGATGCTTAGTCTGCCCCAAATCCACAATTTTTCTCAGCTAATTTGTAACCACTAAAGTTTTACAAGACACTTGATATAGTGAATGATATGACTAATCTACTTGGAACAATAACCTTTCTTTTGTGGAACTGAAACACTACCTGCTGCAACAACTCCTGTATTTTGTTTACCATTTACAGAATCTTTTGTATGGTATTGTGAGCTCGTTTCGGACGTTACAAAATGGTGTTAACTAACACACATTTTGATTGCACAAAAAATTCAATTTGGAACATTTAAAAAAGTATTATCTACATTTTTCATGATGTATATGCTTCCTGCATCAGCAAAAGTGTTTTGAAAAATAAATGATCAGTTATTTGTCTCTGGGAAGGAACTTTTATTTATAAAATGTGAGGAATTGCTATTTTGCCCCAGGCCATAATTGTTCATGTTGTAAAGTACACAGAACTACATGTATACTGATTTTGTTTTTTGTATCACATCAAATGCATTATTAGGTTGATTGCCTTTATAATGTTCTATAAGAAACATATAGTCTCTGTTTCATTATTCATTTAGTGGAAATATAGACATTTTCATTAACAAAGCCTTTTAGTGGTATACAAAAGTACAGTAACTATGCTAAATTTACTCTTCTGATATCATTCATTAGTTGCAAAATATGTTTTTCCATACTTAAACTTGATAAGAAGAAAATAATCTGCGTTGATCCACAAGTTTTGCTGACACTAATTAAAATGTTTTAAATCATTTCATTTCATTTCATTTCATTTCATTTCATTTCATTTCATTTTCAACAAAAGTATAATTTACAGAATGATACACTGCCAAAAAATATTCTTACAGAAGTCATGAAATACATAATATACACAATACAAGTCAGTAATAAATAACAATTGTTGAAAATGGAGGGCGCTGCTAAAAAGCAAAGCTTGTAGTGTGCAGCGCCCTCAAGAGTTACTCTTACATTACCTTAAACTACTAGATGTACTAATACTACTACTGGGCAATTCCATAAATTCGGACGTACATTTCACACACTTCAATTAGGTACTAAAGAAGAAGTTAATGTAAATCATACGATTTTATGTGATCAATAGATTGCAAATGATGAGTAGAAAATAATAATATGACTTATTCAGATTTTACCACCTTAATGACCTTGTACCGATTAAAAAACACTGCATGGTCGGACGTACTCAGAGAAAATGATTTTTCTGACAAGAGGATTTCAACTGGAAAACTCTGTGAAGTTAATCATTTTTTGGGGCCAAATCATCTTTTACCATGTTGATTAGATTGTAAATAATGGGAAATATAAAAAAAATTGTAATATTTTCCCTTCGAAGTATGGAATATTTACGCTTTATTTTTGTGTCGGACGTACAATGTCGGACGTACAAGACTGCCGTGTCGGACGTACATGTGTTATACCAATGCAAGTTTACTTGCTGCTGAAATATTTGCTGTAAATAGACACTTTAAGTCATAGTTAGTAAGTAATGTTGTCTTAAATGGTAGATATAAACATTTTATCACTGTACCATTAAATTTTGGCAGTATAATACAAATAAAAAACACAAATAATCTTCACTAACATGAATATGCACTGATGGGACTACATGAACTAGATTTATAATGTATATTTAAAGTTTAGGGTTGATTTTTCATCACAAAATGTATGTTTGTTGTTCTTTCCTACTAAGAAAATTGTTAAATGTCCTAAGTGAGGCAAAACAAAATAATAATTATACAACGTGGTCCACCTGAAGTATGTTTTTATGATATATTTTATAATGACAGGCATGATAGTGTGTAGTATTAGTATGTAAATAACCATACAAAAATGTCACTATGGAATGTCCAGCCATATGATGATGATTTGTTATAATTAGGGATATGAATCACTAAGTAATTAAGAGATATTACATTTGAATATACTCTTTAATCATACAGATAAGATACAGTGTGAATTTAAGTGTTTTAGGCTGGCAAAACTCTATTCATTTCAATGCCGTGTCGGACGTACATGGTCGGACGTACGCAAAAAGTGTACGTCCGACCACCCATTTTTTCCGTAATTAGTGATGATTGGAAATTTTTTTTTTACTCTCTGTGTAGAAGGGTTAGAACTTGCTTTGCATTGACATCCTGCCCTTTATTGGGTTCTTTGTCTTTTCGTGAAATAGAAATTAAGTGTTTTTCCGTGTCGGACGTACATGACAAAAATAGTCCTGATATTAATTAGCTACAAATCGTAATTAAAAGAGTATTTTTCTAATTTGTTTGTGGTAATGGATTCAGAAAGTTATACTGTTTACATCTATCATGTTCAATTAATTATTCAGTCTTTTTTAATTGAAATACATAAAAAGATCAAATGGTATGTTACAGCAAAGAAAAATCAGCAACTTCAGTATGCCTTGATTTGGAAGGGTCTCTTGACCTTGAACTTAGTCCAAACAAATTTTAACGAATGGTTTTTGACAGTTCACATTATTACCTTCAAATTGATGTATTATTTGGACCAATATGATGATTTTGAAATTTTGGCCTACTGGTTGACATATTTATGGAATTGCCCTACTACTACTACTACTACTACTACTACTACTACTAGTAATAATAATAATACTACAAGAGAGTCTCTCCCCTATGATGATAAATTTAAAACAAATACAAATGTATACCTACAACCAATGGAAACTACTACTTAGAATGAAACCAAAAAAGAAGGGGGAAAAAAAAAGAAGAAAAAAAAAAAAAAAAAAAAAATCTACATGTTAAAACAAAAGCTAGTTTTGAAATACTATATGCCATGTAAACTATAGGTACACCAAGATAATTCCTTATCTTATTCTTAAGACAATTTCCAGAACATTACTGGTTTATGATCAATTACATTTTTGTGCAAGTCACCCATCTTTGAAAAATGTAACCATATCTGCTGGAATAAATATATTTTCTTGACCATAACCTTATGTGGTACATACAAGTGTACTGTACATGGGCAATTCCACGAAAAATGTTACCCAAGGATGGAAAAATGAAACTCATGGGACAGCCTTGTTAACTACTGGATAGTAATGAGGAAGGACCATATTTTGATGACTAAAGGAAAAAAGTTTGAAATTCAATGCAGAATATTTTTTTTTGGCCATTGAAGTTGGGACAAAAATTGTATGTATTACCCCCCCCCAAAATGATGAAATTTGCATCTGTTGTTTGTGAAATAAAATTTAAAAATATGGATCACTTCAGAACAATAATTCTACTTCTAATGTCTTTTTTATGCTTTGTTTTAACATCATAGAAAAGGAAATTGTGTAAAAATCTTTACTTTTTGAAAACTGTTATTGGATAAAATCTTGATTCTTACAACATTGATGTGTAATGTCCGTGACGTTTTAGATATAAAAGTTTTTGTAGAAGCAGAAGTCCTAATTCAATTTAATTCAAAATTCATTTGCAAAGCTAGAATGTTATATCATAAAGTATATCAAGAGCATTTACTAAAATATTTGACGGTTTGTCCAGAATGGCGTCACGGACATTACGTCACGGCTGCGTCATGGACATTACATACACAGTGAAAAGTATAAAAAAGCAGAGCAAAAAAATATCAAGCATTATTTTCTTATGTAAATGTCTTATTTTAGCCAAGAAATAACATAATCCCAAGTAACAGGGGCACTACTACCTTCCTGGTTTAAGTTTTAATACATTGTATCGTTAATCATATAGTGAACTTTGAGTCAGAACTATTTATAAAACTAAATTCATTGCTTAATTTGAACATGCATGTCACAATAATCAATACAGATTTGACTATAACTTACTGGGAGGAGAAAGAGATGATTAAATCTCATAAGTATGATCAAATTGCAAAAATTATACTTTTAGTCCATGATTTTCCATGTGTTATGCCCATGATGTACACACCTTTTTTTATATTTTACAATTTGTTGGCACAAAACAGCATTGTACCTGATTAAAAATGTATAATATTGTTTTAAATAGTTGAACATCTGGTTTACTGCACATTCTGTTAAAAATTTTCAAATTTTACAATAATTTTGGAAAAACTTATTAATATTTTTAAAATAATTTTTTGCTAATTGAAACAAAATTGAAATATAATTTTTGTTCTCAAAACTGTTTGATTACATATCAAATGTACAATTAAAAAAGTTTCATGCACAATGGAGCATTTTTTGCGGGTTATTTCTGAGTTTAGAAAAAGTGGACAAAAGTGTAATGTCTGTGACGCTGAAAATGTAATGTCCGTGACGCAATGTTTTGTTGTCTAGATCACATATGCCTGGCCCGTTTCCCCCAAAACAACTTGGATTTAATTCATCATTGCCTGTTCTATAATTAAATACCTAAATCACGTTTGTGAGGTCTCAGAACTCACAGACTTTTGCAATGATGTATATGGATGCAAAAAGTCATGTCCAAAAGATGTAATGTCCGTGACGGCGCAGATTTTGCAGAATTACTCAGTAGGGCCATTCTTGGTCACGTGTGTGACCCAAAACATGACAAATTTTGAAATGGGATGCTTATATTTCAGTAAGTATGAGACTATAATGATTTTTACTTCATATGTGACTTGAATATGTTGTAGTCTTTCAAATTTAACACAAAAGATTTTATAAGGATTACGTAACTCAATGTCAGAGGTCAAATGGCATGGGTCACGTGTGTGACTTCGCACGGAGCGCTTTTTTCATAACTAAATTTCATTTGGAAAATTCTTTAAAATATGAATAGCTATAATGTTCATCTTATTACCAGAGAAGTACTATACATTTGTAAGTACAACAATAGCAATGAATGAGAATTATATCAAACCGTTGTTTATTATAGTACTTAATTATGTGGCAACGTCTGGTCACGTGTGTGACATTTTGGGGTGGTCACGTGTGTGACATGTACAATATGAATGGAAAAATGGGAATTTTATAATATCGGGTTTAGAAAAGAATGAAAGGTTGAATTTTTACAAAGTTGGTATCAACCTGTACAGGAAAGTGAGAAGAATGAGCTTGCTAATTATCCTTTTGATATCTTGATTATTTTCTGAATTATGATTATTAGAAAAATATTGAAATATGTAAATTTATGCAAATGAGTAAAAAAGTTTCATTTTAAACTTCAAATCATGTATTTCATGAAACTTTACACATGGATCATTCCAAAAATGGAACAAAACTACAGAAAAATAAAACTTCAATTTTTCCGAAAAAGTTTCACTTTTCAAAGAATGGCCAAGTAACGAATTGGATATAAATGTTCTGAAACTTTTTTTGCATACTGAACCAGGATATTGCTTTTTGCGGGTTATTTCTGAGTTTAGAAAAAGTGGACAAAAGTGTAATGTCTGTGACGCTGAAAATGTAATGTCCGTGACGCAATGTTTTGTTGTCTAGATCACATATGCCTGGCCCGTTTCCCCCAAAACAACTTGGATTTAATTCATCATTGCCTGTTCTATAATTAAATACCTAAATCACGTTTGTGAGGTCTCAGAACTCACAGACTTTTGCAATGATGTATATGGATGCAAAAAGTCATGTCCAAAAGATGTAATGTCCGTGACGGCGCAGATTTTGCAGAATTACTCAGTAACGAATTGGATAAATGTTCTGAAACTTTTTTTGCATACTGAACCAGGATATTGCTTTGTAATCAAAATAAAAGTTAGACATTAGTTAGAGGTATGAATTAGTAGTGGCATTGGAAAGTCATGAAAATGCTCTGATTTGTAATGTCCGTGACGCTGGAGTTGCCCACATGTGCCATTATAACTTGAATTTGAGGTTTTGCTAATCATATTGATCAGCAATGCATTTATGACAGTTATTCTAATTTTCGAAAATAGTTTGATAAAATTAGTTTGAGCTTCATTTTTTATCAAAATAAGAAAATGGAAAATTTAAATCAATATACAATGTATGTCATTGTACAATACAATATACTTTCATCTTTTGTAAAATGATGAAGGAAACTCTGGAAAGTCACATCGATCATCCTTTGACTGTATATCAGTTTCTAATTGCATGTAATATTTGTACAAAATCTTGGACATTCACTATCCCTTTTGTTGGGAGTTCAATTAATGCACATATTTATGGGTTTTGCTTGCAAAATCATGCAAACAAAGCGAGTCAAGATATGTTTTGAAGTGATGTTAACACCATGTAACGTCCGAAACAAAATAGGGTATGTCATAACATAATGCAAATTTGCTACAATAAATTACAGATCACAATTCTACTAGGTACTTCATAATTTCACTAAAACCCTTTAAATTGTCTCTACTTTGGAGATCTGAACATATAATTATAGATAAATTAAGTTTACATGTACTGTACTGTATAATGTCATATGGTTGATAGAAGACCCCTTTCTGTGCTATGAAGTTAATTTGACCATTTCAAAGAAGAATTTGGATAGATTTACATCTAAACATATATTTTCTGTATTTAAATATTCCAAAACAGCAAAGATTTAAACCACAACTGGTCATAGAAGTGTAAAAAAAGGGTAAATGTTAACAATATGTAACGTCCGAAACACATACAAGAATCAAATTTTAATTTTGTTTGCAAGTGTCTTGCTCCAATTTTATATCATGTAAATATGTCCTATCATGCATTGTTTCCATACAATAAGTTTGAACCAACAACAGTAAAAAAAAAATTGCCAAGTACAAAAACTTCAAATTGCAAAATCCAAATTTTAAGGCTATTTTTCACTTTAAAATTACCTAAAAACTAAAATGTATGTAACAGAAGCCCCCAAAATGGCACACATGATGTCAAAAGCCCACTTTAATTATTTGTATTATTTGTAATGCCATTTGGAATAGTAGGATTTTAGTATGGCAATGTGAAAATATATCATATTTTTCTTTTAAATTACAGGAAATCCTAAATGTTCAAAGATATTTCGCAGAATTGGGGATAGATTAAAGATAATGGTGAGTATTGGTCAAATTTAACTTTAGTAACCAAAACCTGCACGATTACGGTACAAACTAATAGTTATAACTTCACCATGCTCGAAAAGTATACACAATTACAAACGACAAAGTAAAACCCCTGTTATCATTCAAAAAGAGCCGTTACAACTCAAAGTGTCAAATTAACTCTAGAGAACGCCAGCGCGAAGCACTAGCGTTGTAGGTCCTAATACGGGACTGTAGTGCAGTGCGCGGTAATACAATAGTACGTGTGGTATGTCGCAACTCGCAAGCCCCATTCGTTCGCCTTTCGTTCACAGTCGCGCTAACACACGGAGAGACTGGTCCATGAGGCGCATATCACTGATTTTTTGCGGAATGGATATGAAAAATCATAATCTTAATCCACCCGATAGTTGGATCACATATTGGAGAGTGAATTGCTGGTAAGTACCATATCATATGTATAATTTTAAGCACAATTAGCGTGCACAAAAATATTTGGTTTCAGTTCTTTATTAGAAGGACCTAGAACGCTAGTGCGAGGCACTAGCGTTCTCTAAAAAGTGATACCCGGGCGTCAACCACTTTTATATGATATTTTGAAAGCAAATTTCACAACAATTAGAGCATTTGAATGGGAATTATTATTGTTTCCCATGTTTTTTTCGATGATCTTTCATATGGAATTGAATCAGCTAAATCCGTTACAATTTATGTTGGGGGGGGGGGGGGGGGCACTTTGGAAATTACCAAAACTCACCATTGCCTTTAAGCCCAGATATTTATATTTCACGAAAATACAAGTTGTGTCAATGTTAACAAAACACGTTTGAAGTTAGTTCACTTAATTTCAATTTTGACCATGTTGGTTGACACATTTGGCATCTTTAAAAAAACCAGTGCCTTATGCCTCCATGCCACCTTTTGTAGCCGACCAGTGCCCCGGAGCTCAGGCGACAATAGCCTGATGATCTTCGTTAGCCGAAGTGCTAGTGGCGGATCGGTCTCTTTTCCTAAAATTATTTATCAACTTCAAATGTGTTTTTGGTAATTTTTCAAATTTCATGTAGATGTCGAGGGGGTGTCACAAAAAGTGAAAACTAAGCGGACGTTTAGTATCGTATGCAGTGCAGTAGTGAGCAATAATTATATATCATTGTTGTGCCTTCATGCGCGCGGCAGTAACATTTGTTTTTTAAATAATGCAATTGTTAGCATGAAAACGGTGCCCGCAAACTTTGGGGAAATTGTCACAAGTTCTTTGATTTTACACATGGTATAATATCATCAAAATGTACGAACGCTTGGCGCAAGTTTGAAGATGAATTTTAGCGTGGCATGGCGTGGCGAAAAGGGCCTGGCGAGAACGCTGCCGCCATGGACATTTATCGACGTCGTCAGGTTAGTGCAATGCATTTTGAAGAAAATAAACAGCTTGAATGTAAAAGCTACTTTTGCCTTTTAATCCGCAGACACCAGAACTAGAAAGAAGCCATAATCTTCTAGCGGATTAGTCTGAGTTTGCCAGGTATTTATTGTTTGTCACTGTCTCTCCTTGACCACTATATTCCCGCCCGATGTGCACTAATTGGCGCGTGCAGTCGCGTGCCATTTTCTATTGTTCGCTAATTGGGGCGTGCAGTCTGGTGCCAGTTTCTATTGTTGAGCTCTCTCTTTTGTTCTGCCCGATCGATACCATGTGCGAACCCGTGAGAACCATGACATTCTTTTGCATCCCATCCCTTATACAAGCACAGATAAACAAACAAAGCAGTGACCTACAAAACCAGTGGGGTTATACAAGCACAGATAAATAAACAAAGCAGTGACCTACAAAACCAGTTGGGTTATACAAGCACAGATAAATAAACAAAGCAGTGACCTACAAAACCAGTTGGGTTATACAAGCACAGATAAATAAACAAAGCAGTGACTTACAAAACCAGTGGGGTTATACAAGCACAGATAAATAAACAAAGCAGTGACCTACAAAACCAGTTGGGTTATACAAGCACAGATAAACAAACAAAGCAGTGACCTACAAAACCAGTGGGGTTATACAAGCACAGATAAACAAACAAAGCAGTGACCTACAAAACCAGTGGGGTTATACAAGCACAGATAAACAAACAAAGCAGTGACCTACAAAACCAGTGGGGTTATACAAGCACAGATAAACAAACAAAGCAGTGACCTACAAAACCAGTGGGGTTATACAAGCACAGATAAACAAACAAAGCAGTGACCTACAAAACCAGTGGGGTTATACAAGCACAGATAAACAAACAAAGCAGTGACCTACAAAACCAGTGGGGTTATACAAGCACAGATAAACAAACAAAGCAGTGACCTACAAAACCAGTGGGGTTATACAAGCACAGATAAACAAACAAAGCAGTGACCTACAAAACAAGTGGGGTTATACAAGCACAGATAAATAAACAAAGCAGTGACCTACAAAACCAGTGGGGTTATACAAGCACAGATAAACAAACAAAGCAGTGACCTACAAAACCAGTGGGGTTATACAAGCACAGATAAACAAACAAAGCAGTGACCTACAAAACCAGTGGGGTTATACAAGCACAGATAAACAAACAAAGCAGTGACCTACAAAACCAGTGGGGTTATACAAGCACAGATAAACAAACAAAGCAGTGACCAACAAAACCAGTGGGGTTATACAAGCACAGATAAACAAACAAAGCAGTGACCTACAAAACCAGTGGGGTTATACAAGCACAGATAAACAAACAAAGCAGTGACCTACAAAACCAGTTGGGTTATACAAGCACAGATAAATAAACAAAGCAGTGACCTACAAAACCAGTGGGGTTATACAAGCACAGATAAACAAACAAAGCAGTGACCTACAAAACCAGTGGGGTTATACAAGCACAGATAAACAAACAAAGCAGTGACCTACAAAACCAGTGGGGTTATACAAGCACAGATAAACAAACAAGGCAGTGACCAACAAAACCAGTGGGGTTATACAAGCACAGATAAACAAACAAAGCAGTGACCTACAAAACCAGTGGGGTTATACAAGCACAGATAAACAAACAAAGCAGTGACCTACAAAACCAGTTGGGTTATACAAGCACAGATAAATAAACAAAGCAGTGACCTACAAAACCAGTGGGGTTATACAAGCACAGATAAACAAACAAAGCAGTGACCTACAAAACCAGTGGGGTTATACAAGCACAGATAAACAAACAAAGCAGTGACCTACAAAACCAGTGGGGTTATACAAGCACAGATAAACAAACAAAGCAGTGACCTACAAAACCAGTTGGGTTATACAAGCACAGATAAATAAACAAAGCAGTGACCTACAAAACCAGTGGGGTTATACAAGCACAGATAAACAAACAAAGCAGTGACCTACAAAACCAGTGGGGTTATACAAGCACAGATAAACAAACAAAGCAGTGACCTACAAAACCAGTGGGGTTATACAAGCACAGATAAATAAGCGTGCACTGCACTCTCATGGCACATATCAAGCCTACATCGAGTGCATGTGCACAGCTTTTACGCAAAATGTCTTAAATGATTTCTGATTGGATGCTTGTTAAAGGGGACATTTCCCCACCATCAATTTACTTTTGATTATCCTCTCTATACTTTAAAACATAATTTCACGCAAAAATGTTCAACATTTTCCCTCTGAACAAAGGAGGGGCATCATTCAAATTCACTCGCTGTATGGGCTTATCCCATTCATCGTGTACAGAATGGAGGCCGCCATTATATTTGTTGAAACCCAGATTTTGAATTAAAATGTTACGTCACACCCGAACAAACAAGCTCTGCCTCTTTTTGTTAGCTTTCGCAGCTCGCATGGTTTGTGCACATCAAAAGGCAAAACGTGAGCCAACAAAAAGTCTTGTTCAGGTTTGACGTCACATTTTAGAGCGAACAATTACAAATCCGAGTTTCATAAACATCAATGGCAGCCTCCATGCTGTACGCGATGAATGGGATTAGCCTGTACAGCGAGTGACTTTGAGTGATGCTCCTTCCTTGCCCAGAGGGCCAATGTTGGACGTATTTGCATGACATTCTGTTTTAATGTGTAGAGAACTTAATCAAAAGTCAATAGATGGTGGGGAAACTGTCCCTTTAATGAAACATTACCATTCATTGGTTCACAGCTGCCCTGTGTGCGCAGTCAAAAGCTTACTAATTTGCACTAAGATCTTCCTAAGGGCATTTCCATGGTAACTCGCGTTACACTTTAGGGTACATTGACTACTTCAATGTGCTGTCACTCCATTACTTTATGGAACTGTAGGCTGATTTTATCACCAAGGGTTAAGTAGGTGTGCACTAACTAGATAACACAAAAACGACTGACAGAGCTACCTTTAGGAACCTTTGCGGAAGAATCCTGTTCGGTAACTCGCGTTACAAAAAAAAGACATGGACAATATTCAGTAACCCCTAAAACGTGAAAAGCACCATTTAAATGTTAATCCTGGTCAAATATTTTATGTGCTAATTTGACATTTGTATGTGTCCTATGAGTTAGTATTGAAAAAAATTCCAAACAATTTGGGAATAAATTGTGGGATGCAGGAACATCTGTAACTCGCGTTACGGTAACTCGCGTTACAGTTTGTCCGGAGGTTTTGATTCATTAAAAAATATACTTTAGAGCACTCAAAAGACTGAAATTTTAATCTGAAAAGGTACTTTGATTATCAGTCATCCAATTTGGTGCCTTAAATAATAAAAAATACCAGGGCCCCGTTGCAGAAAATCGTTTGTAAGTTGCAATTGATCGTAAGTCACATCACGTGTTCTAGATGCGCAAATCTGATTGGTTGAAACGCGTACATTTTCTGACTTACGATCAATCTTGGTTTACAATCGATTGTATCTCTTTCTGCAACGGGGCCCAGAAAATATAAGGATTTTCCTGAAATTTGCACTGTATGAAAAAATAATATTAAAAAAAATCAATAGGATTTGAAATAGAGCCAATTGTGGAAATGCCCTTAAGTCAACATACTGGAATACTAATTTTGCACTTCTTAACCACTTCCTAACTTAGGCAAGAACTTAGGAAGAGATTTAGGACAAATTTTAGAATACCATCCTTAGTCATGATGTGGGCATGTCTTGGTAGAGAATGCCATATCTTTGAGTAGTTCTCACCTTTAAGACTGAACCGATTGCAGGCTGGAATACAACGGCCTTGAATGTGACATCAAAGTGGATGTGGGGTTGATCATCCAGAATGTTCCCTTTGTTCTGTAGCAACTGCAGGTCACAGAAAGCTAGTGGAACCGCATGCAAACTGGAAGGTAAGTAGAGGGGAATATAACATAAATTCATGATGAAGAAGAGAAAGAAGAAGGGGGGTGTAGGGTTGATGGTCGAGAATGTTGTGCTGTAACAACTAGACTGCTGGAAGCTAATGGCATGGCATGCAAAATTGGATGGGAAGGGAATACATTTTTAATTTTTCAGTATATTTTCATTTTGTGAATGACTGGAGGCTGATATATCCTCAACATACATCAATATGTGAAAAGAGGAGGCATAGAAAGAGAAACTAGAAAGTAATAAGAATGGCAAGAGAAGAGGAAAATGTTCCCTTAGTGCTGCACATAACAATTGCACATTACTGAAAGCTAGAGGTTCCCTTAGTGCTGTACATAACAATTGCACATTACTGAAAGCTAGAGGTTCCCTTAGTGCTGCACATAACAATTGCACATTACTGAAAGCTACAGGTTCCCTTAGTGCTGTACATAACAATTGCACATTACTGAAAGCTAGAGGTTCCCTTAGTGCTGTACATAACAATTGCACATTACTGAAAGCTAGAGGTTCCCTTAGTGCTGTACATAACAATTGCACATTACTGAAAGCTAGAGGTTCCCTTAGTGCTGTACATAACAATTGCACATTACTGAAAGCTAGAGGTTCCCTTAGTGCTGCACATAACAATTGCACATTACTGAAAGCTAGAGGTTCCCTTAGTGCTGCACATAACAATTGCACATTACTGAAAGCTAGAGGTTCCCTTTGTGCTGCACATAACAATTCTCGCTACCCATTACGTTTCACCCAAGTTAGAAAATAACCGCTTCTCAGGCCTGAGGAGAGGTTGAGAGATTCGTGCCTCTAGTAGAATTTTATCCCCGTTTACACCGTTCTTATCGGTTTACTGCGTGTAACCGGAGGAGATTATCTCTATAATACCACTAGGTCTCGGGGGCAGTTAACAGGGCATGGAATGTTGACGAAAGCTATTAAAATGGTTGAGTTGATTTCCACCGTGGTGGAGATCACGGCTAACTTAGTGAAACGTAATGCCCAAATAGCGATTATCTCGAAATCCGATCGAAATCCCGAAAACACGCATGGAATTGTGGGATAGCTTTTAGTCATACCAACTTCCTGACTACTGCGTGGACGCGTCGTGTGCATGCGTGCGGCTCGCGGGAGGCGTTTATTTTTTCCGTAACCGGCCCGGGATCTGTATACATGTACTGCATACAAACGCATTTGAGACGTGTGGTCGATAGCTTTTAATTAATGCATTATATTTTGTGTGAGTTACGCTGATTGCATCCATTTCGAGGGGGTGCGAATGATGCGCACGCGCGCCGTGCTGGAACCGGAAGTGGGAGTGACGACCAGCAAAGTGGAAAAAAGTCTCGTCTCGCGAATTTCGAGATTTTCGGACCTATTTAAGATAGCGAGAATTGCACATTACTGAAAGCTAGAGGTTCCCTTAGTGCTGCACATAACAATTGCACATTACTGAAAGCTAGAGGTTCCCTTAGTGCTGCACATAACAATTGCACATTACTGAAAGCTACAGGTTCCCTTAGTGCTGCACATAACAAGTGCACATTACTGAAAGCTAGAGGTTCCCTTAGTGCTGCACATAACAAGTGCACATTACTGAAAGCTAGAGGTTCCCTTAGTGCTGCACATAACAATTGCACATTACTGAAAGCTACAGGTTCCCTTAGTGCTGTACATAACAATTGCACATTACTGAAAGCTACAGGTTCCCTTAGTGCTGCACATAACAAGTGCACATTACTGAAAGCTAGAGGTTCCCTTAGTGCTGTACATAACAATTGCACATTACTGAAAGCTAGAGGTTCCCTTAGTGCTGTACACAACAATTGCACATTACTGAAAGCTACAAGTTCCCTTAGTGCTGCACATAACAATTGCACATTACTGAAAGCTAGAGGTTCCCTTAGTGCTGTACATAACAAGTGCACATTACTGAAAGCTAGAGGTTCCCTTAGTGCTGCACACAACAATTGCACATTACTGAAAGCTACAGGTTCCCTTAGTGCTGCACATAACAATTGCACATTACTGAAAGCTAGAGGTTCCCTTAGTGCTGCACATAACAATTGCACATTACTGAAAGCTAGTGAAACACACAACACAAGTTTGGAGACATAACATAATCATTAATTTTAGTCTAAAATGATTCATTAAGCGCAAAAAAGAGGATAAAGAATGAAGTTTGATCTAAAAAAAAGAAGAAGATATTCCAACTTTATGAGCAACAGTCTTCTTCTTCTCCGTCCGCTTTTCTGGAGATCAGTGCAGCGAATCCCACGCACCGTTCCTGCTGGTAGATTTCATACATTCACGCTTGTGTACTAAACCCCTCAAAAAAAGTTCGGAAACTCAAGTTTGATTGATTATATCTATTTTCTATGAAGTCATGTTGCTTATATTTTTGGTATCACTTGAAAGACTGTGTATACCTCTTTAACAATAATAATAATATAGGTTATTTATATTGCGCAATATCTACCTAATATAAGGTGCTCAAAGCGCTTATTATTATCCCTGGTCATTTGGTACAGTTCAGACCAGCACAATGATATTGTACACATTCTCAACTCCCCGGGGAGCATACTAGCTAATTTTCACCAGACCAGGTACCCATTTATACACCTGGGTAGAGAGCAGCAATGTGGATTAAATGCCTTGCTGAAGGACAAAGGCAGTGGGCAGGGTTCGAACTCGGGGTCTCATGATCAGAAAGCACGCGCTCTACCGATCTTGCCACACCACTCCATAAGGCCGGGGGGGGGGCATAATGCCCCCCCCCCCCCTCCGAGATTTTGTTTATTGCTCCAAAACGCGGTAAGATGACGCGCTGCTGCTTGGTGACTTTTTTTCTTTTGGGTCTTGCGCATATTTCAAAACAAAATTTTTGAAAATCGGAACTACCGTTACAAAGTCACGTGACCTTTTGTCTATGCATGTCAGCCCGAAAATCGCTCAATTTCGTGATTTGTGTACAAAACATATGGAAATATCAGTTTTCGTAAAAGGAGGTATATCAAGGTATATTAAGCTATATAAAGTGAATATTGGGGAGGATCGACAGCGAAATGTGAACAATGGCATTTGATTGTGTGAAATTGAAGGCGTTGCATCAAAAATCGTAGTTTACTTTACATTTAATCATTATGAAATTCAACATGTTGAAGCGTGTTAATTTGCCAATAAAATGATGCCCCATTCATAATGGTTAAAATGTGATTGAGGTGTGTGTAGTACCTCTGAATGTATAACCCCTTTTTAATTGAGGAAAATAGTCGCGGTAACGTCCGGACGTTCTCAGGAAGACATTCTACCGCGTTTGTATTAAAAAGGTCCAATCGGGGTAACGTCCTGACAACAGCGCGGTAAGATTCAACCTAGTCGGGCTAGGGTAATAGTGAGGTAACGTCCTGACGTTGTCAGGATGTTAAGCTGATAAACATTGTATTAAAAAGCGCGCAGAACGTTATCCGGGTAGATGACGTCATGGCCGTAAAAAATGTAAACATTGCAGCGATCGCGTTTTGGATCGGGAACATGTGGTACTCTTGTAAACAAGGTTGCCAATTTAAACTGCTGTAAGTTCACACACAAACACTATTCCACATAGTCCTAATTTTAGACTTAAATTTGCCCAAATATTACAAGTTATAATAC
This sequence comes from Echinarachnius parma, assembly GCA_037951105.1. Lineage (NCBI taxonomy): Eukaryota > Metazoa > Echinodermata > Echinoidea > Clypeasteroida > Echinarachniidae > Echinarachnius > Echinarachnius parma. Next base: position 19,977 of record JBAMJV010002683.1, read on the forward strand.
TATGAATATAAAAATTGGAAGTTGTGAATTGCACGGAACAGTAGCATTATGGCTACCCACCGCAAATCCACTGTTGAAGTTTGAAGTCGGATTGAAGAATAATAGATTTGTACCGTACGTGTAAGGAATATAAACCGGTATAGTATTATTACATGCGCTATAATTATGCAGCGAAAAAACAAACTAGCGTGACTATAGTAGACTGACAATTGCGTTCCCGATTGCCTGTTGTATACCAGATATGAATTGACCGTCAAAATTTCCCGCACTAACGTATACCAGCGCGCGCCGATTAGCACATGTCACGCCAGCTGGTCGCATGATGAGAGAGGTGCGGTTGCTATATAGTAACCTACCCGTGTGACTTGGAGAAACACTTTTGAATAAAAACGCTGCACAACCTCTCGCTGCGTGTTTTACGACCTGACCTCCTACTGTTTTTATCGAAATCTCACTCGGGTAACAGCGAGCTAGAAAACACGTTCTCCAATTAAAAAGGGGTTTTAGGGGCTCAAAATGACATGTTGCAAAGTGCACCGTTTTGCCGTTTGATATGTGCTAAACAGGGCATACCTACACAGTCAAAGAGGGCGCTAAGCCGCAAATATGCCAATTTTGGCCAGTTTGCGTATGTTTATGGAAATTTGATGCATTTCCAATACATCAAGTATGAGAGTTTCCCTGTACTGCACACACACATGCAGCATAATCATAACACATGAGAAATCATGTTAAAGTTAAATTAACGAGCTTTCTGATAGTGCAAAATATAATGATGATAGAGTTATGATTAATAAAACAATATCTTACCAGAATCTTGAAACAAGAAGCCACGGTATTAAATTCATATAAATGTACATAGCAATAATGCGCCCCCATATCCGGCTTTACTGCATACACCCTGATAGAGCATCATTACAGGTGAGACATAATTTTAAGGAACAATAAACATGCTTTCACATGATGCTAAATTTACTGATGATTATGCAAGGCAAAACCAAAAGACATCTCATCCAATAGTCGATTTTCGATGCAACGCCTTCAATTTCACAAAATGAAATGCATTTTGCAACATTTCATGTTCGACCCTCCCCTATATTCAGCTGTACCATACCTAACCTGCAAATACAATTGTTACGGACATGATCGTATTGAACAGATAGGCACTTGGGCTTTACAATGATACCAAATTTGATAGGTTGGTCATTCCATGTCAAATCACCCCAAAAAAGTGAAAATTTTCATCGCACCCCCTTCAAATTTGCTGATATTTGGTATGTATGATATATTTCAACCTTGAAAAGGCAAATATTTAAGTTTTTAGCCCAATCCGCCCAACGGTTTTGGCGCTATGGTCGATTCTTATGGGGGAGTTTGTAAGAAATGGGCATTGGCACCATTTTTCAAATGGCAATTGTCCATTAACCGTTGGGTCAATTTATGTTGTGATGGTGTCATGGACTGGGGATGTTATGCAATCCATTTATGCCACTTGTTTTCATGCATGAGCGAGTTTGGATACAATAAACTTTGACCTTAGCAGCCTACCAGCAGCGCACGATCGACCCTGTATTGAACCAGGGATTTTATTATTAACGACCTCTAGCATTCTAAAGTGGTAAGGCTTGTAAATGTGTGCAAATTGCATATCGTGATTACCTGTGGCCTGAGACACAAAATAGGATTCCTGCCGGGCAAAATGTAAGGTTAAGTTTGAAGAGCAATAATCAATGTATCATTTCGTTCATTTTCTGACAAAATATGATGTATTTTTGCAAAGTTATGCTGCTCCAAAGAAGGGTTATTGAAAAAAAAAAGATTTTGCATGCCCTCAGTCTTTGCTGGATCCTCACCCATATTACAAATGGGTTAAATTAATTTTACAGGCACTGGCAAGCTGAGATTCTGGCGATAATTCTCATACCAAATTCGTTTGGGCTCAATAATAAAACATTTTCACAATTTTGTGTCAAAGTCGATGTTATATCCGAGAAATAATTAGAATGAGGTGCGATAGGGCTGTGTGCTGTGTCACGTGACCTTCGCACGAACGTGCAATTTTGAGATAATCGGGTCAGGGGCCAAGAACATACCACTCGAGAATGCGAACAAGCATTCTCATTGGATGATACGAAGGGGTGTACGAATTCAAACAACGCAACACTACACCAGACTACCCCTCGGAACAATTACACGCGCGCTGTGCGTGAAAGAGAAAATCTCTCTCCCCTTCTCTCTTCATCACGGGGAATCACCTGACGTGTATCGCGCAGATTCACAAACTGACGTCATCAATCTACCGCTAACTGGCCAATCACAGCGCTAGATCGAGTATTTTCCTAAACTGCGAGTCGTTACGATTTTGACATTGTAGTTGGGTTAGATTTTGCTGGATCCTGACCCATATTAAAACAATTACACCACCTTATTTATATTTTTGGAAAGAAGAATAAATGGCGATTCTAAACGTTAGACTTTCATTTGGGCTCAAAAATAAAACTATGTGTCAAAATTTGAGTTGTTTTCAAAGTTTTGTCTTTTGTAAAATACACATTTTGAACGTAAAAATTGAATAATTTACAGGAATCCTATAATAAATATTTTTAGATATATTTATATTTATTATGATATTTCAAAAAACAGAGCGCAAAAAAGTGATAAAATAAAGGAGATATCGTCGTTTGGAAATGTGCCTTCGCGGGGAGCTCTACGGTAGGGGTCAAACCAGAGTCGGTACCCTGTAGAATAAAATAGACGTGATTGTGCACGCCAGAAGATTGGCTGTTAGTCTTTGACCTTCCGTTTTACCTCGTAGATCAAATAATTTTGAGAATTTGTTTGGCTTAAATGTTGTCTTGATATAATTTCTACAACATATGATGACATAAATGGTACCCTGGGGTACCAAACGAAAATCCGCCATTTTGTTTAATTATTTATTTATTGTTTAGGGTACATACTAGCGTATAGCGTGCATACGAGCGCGAGCTGCACTGCATGCACAACGCAATAGCTACAGTACGGTTGTACTCCAGGCGGACACAAGATGGCGCTACACACCGCGGGATACCGGGGTACAACGGTTCCCCGGGGTACTGCGTGTGACATCATATGAAAGAATTGGAGATATATAATTATTTGTTTTTTCTACAGCCTTGTTTTAAGTTTGCAAATTTCATGTAAAATTTAATTATTTTAGACCTACACCCATGTCCAAGAATTCTATAGGGGTGTATTATGTATGAAAAAGACCTATTCAAAGTCATGATTAGAGCCTATTCACACCCTGGCTTACCACAGTTAAATAGACCTGCTAATCCCCATACAATAGAAATACAGACAAATGGCATCTATTGATGTTCCAATGATACCACATGTTTCCAACCTGACAAGGGCCCTGTTTCAGAAAGAGATAAAATCAATTGTGAGCCAGCTCAAATGTTCTTAATGCACACATCTGATTGGTTGAAATGCAGAAAATGTCTCTCTCTGCAACAGGGCCTAGGTGTAGATCTTTTCTTGAATACAATCTTTCAAGTTCAAGTTCAAAATGCAAACTTGTACATCAATCATGAAAGCAAATATCTACAGGTATCCCTTTTCAATGAATTTCATGTTTCTATGCACCATAAATTTCAATAGTTATGCAATAATATATATAGTTACATGATTTGCAATCTGTAAAAATTCAAACACAAAAAGTAACTACCCCCTAGACAACTGCTCATAATTTCATAACCAATAATTGTTTCAAGATGTCATCTTACTACAATATTTCTACAGTTTTTTGTACATTTTGTGTGGAAATGAGAGATGGCTGAATGAGCACAGCTAGATTAAAGACAAATGACCAAATTTCAAAAGTCACAAGAACTTGCACATGCCTGTCCATTTTTTGTGAAACAGCACCGAAATGCATTATTGATCGTTTGTGAAACAATGCTGTTTGATTTTCACACAAAACAACTGTAGAAATATTGTGGTAAAATGACATCTTGAAACAATTATTGGTTATGTAATTATGAGCAGTTGTCAAGGGGGTAGTTACTTTTTGTGTTTGATTAGTTGGAAAGAATCAGGTTTGAATTTTTACAGATTGCAAATCATGTAACTTAATTGCATAAAATGTTACATTGAAAAGGGATACCTGTAGATATTTGCTTTCATGATTGATGTACAAGTTTGCATTTTGAACTTGAACTTGAAAGATTGTATTCAAGAAAAGATCTACACAGGTCTAGGCCCTGTTGCAGAGAGAGACATTTTATGCATTTCAACCAATCAGATGTGTGCATTAAGAACATTTGATCTGGCTCACAGTTGATTTTATCTCTTTCTGAAACAGGGCCCTTGTCATTGGAACATCAATAGATGCCATTTGTCTGGATTTGTATTGTATTGGGATTAGCAGGTCTATTTAACTGTGGTAAGCCAGGGTGTGAATAGGCTCTAATCATGACTTTGAATAGGTCTTTTTCATACATAATACACCCCTATAGAATTCTTGGACATGGGTGTAGGTGGGCAAGTCCAAGGTATTTGTTCCCAAGGGGGTGAATTTTCATATTCACCCAATAGACCGCTTCTGTAATGTATGCAAATAATATGCGTATAACGTCAGACTCCCCATTGGCAAGCTTAACAATAGTAACTAGGTCCGGCAAGCTTAGCTTGCAGGACCTAGTTACTATTGTTAGTCATACGCATATTATTTGCATACATTACAGAGGCGGTCTATTGAGTGAAACTTGATGTCATTTTAAAGATAAAATATTGAATTTTAATAATTTGAAGAAAAAATATTAAAAACTTGTCTCCAATAAGTAGTAATAATCAAATATATTTTCATAATATGTAAATCGTCGTAATGCGCGGGACATCTGAAATAAAGACAAATTAAATCGTATTTAAAATGCTTGTAATGATTCTTTACTTATTATTGGCTTGACCTGATGTCATTACCAGAAGGAAGTTGGATTATAATTTTCAGCTTGTTATCTCATTCAATATGCATGTTAGATGCGTTCCAAAAATAGCATGTCCCACGCGTTACATTTTTACATCTTATTGTTTCGATTACTCGTTAATCAAAAGGTTTATTTTTCTGAAACTCTACAAAGTTCTAATTTACCTTGGGGGACATCCATAACATAGCAACAAAAAGTTATCACATTTACCTAATTAGCATAAATCAATTATTAGATTTTGTAACGCGCGGGACATTTTGTAACGCGCGGGACAATCTATACAGTAAAGCAATGGGTTTTTGAAAATCTTGTTTTGGCCTATTGGCTTATTTACGATCATTCCGTAACACGCGAGGATATTTGCCTGCCACTTAACAAGTTTTTTCTATGAAGCCTTGCGCAACTTTTGAGACCAAATTCATGACAAACATTTGTACCCTTACAAAGGCACATGACTTTTTCGAAGTGGAAGTCAATCTGGAAATTGCATAATTTTGTGATTTATGTACAATTCCTATGGAAAAAGTGTTTTTTCATAGGATTGATAAAAACTCAATAATTATTCATTTTAATCACTGCAAATAATTAATTTTAGGATAAAAATTGTTTCGACAGTGGTGAATAATTGATTTCTTTTTTAAAAAGATGTAAAAATGGAAGTTGAAAAACAAAGAAATACATAAGAATTTCCCAAAACAAAGAAATACATAAAGAAAATATTCGCTTTTGCAACTTTTGTTTTTAAATGTTGTTAGGAAATGTCATAAAGAACATTTATGCATAAGATGAGCATTTTCCAAGCACAAATTCTTGATTATCTATAATAAGGGCTAATTGGGGGGTGGGCCTATGTAAAACGCATGGTAGAAAAATGTCCTGTGTGTTACATGTCCCGCGCGTTACAATACAATCTTTTTTCAAATTGACCCTGTGTGAAACTCTAAAGTTTTGAGATGATGAATTTCATATTCTGATAGAGCACAAGATGCACATTAAGACCATACCAAGCATGTTTCGATATTGTATATAAATTCAGAGGAATTCAGATTCAAAGTCAAAGTTTTAAAATACCAACTTTCTCTGGTCCCGCGCGTTACGCTAGCAAAAAGTCGCATGAATTATTAAAGGGATCTAGTAACTTTGTTGACATGTGCAAAAAGTGATGAATGGTTGATGCAATGTATGTTGTTGTTATCTCATATGTCCACAGGGTATTGTGTGAAAATTTCAAGTCAAATGGACATTGTATGGCCAAGTAATGAGCGAAAATGCAAAGTGATATTCAGTAACTCACTGCACTCACTTTGTACACGGAAGAAAAACTCGCCCAGAGTTTTTCTTATCTGAATACTTCAATTATATACATATCTTTGTAACGAAAGGGAAATTTGAAAAACCGAAACCTGTCCCATGATTTAATTGTTAATATGAATACAACAAGGTAAAGGGAACCCCTAGAATTAAAATTTTATTTTGAGGATTTGGACAATGTTACTAAGTCCCTTTAAAGGGAGAGATCCACTTTTGCAAGCCAAAATTCAAAAGTTGCGAGGTTATTGTCTTATATGAAAGGAAATGTCATTTAATAGCATGCCTGAAAAAATTAGGGCTTGAAATCTCTTTTTCGTGGCTTGGTACGAACAGTCACGTCACGTTCACGTTAACATCACGTGAACGGTTCTGTACCTTTTGTGAAACAGGTCACCCAAATCTACGAAGTGTAGGGTAAAGTGACCCAACAATTTGTCGTTTTCCATGCCGGTAAAACTCGAAGTGTCGCGTTAACCAAATCGTGACGTGAGCGTTTAATCAAGATTTTTTAAATTGCAAACGCTTGTTACTAAGACTAGACATACACACACAAAGAGATTTAAAAATGTCGACGAAAATGCCGATACCCCCTTATCAAATCTTTTCAATCATTATGTTTATAATATGTACGTGCATAATTCAGAGTAATCTGAGACGATAATATGCAGTTCTGTCATTTAGGTAATGTACAACCATACCACTTGCATTATTTGTCTTGTTATTGGAGTATTTCTAAAGACGTGTCGTGCGTGGATTTTGGCAAATGTTGATTTCCAGCTGAATTGCTACACGCAGCGGACAATTCAGTTCACATACGCCTGAAGTTCCCGTGCTCGACGTCTGAGCGTACTGGCCCTTAACGGCGTTGTATGTGCATGTGCATGAGTGAGTGAGTGAGTTGCAGTGATCAATTGATCACTGCAACTCACTCATAAAACAATGATTTGATTAATAGTGTTTATTTATGGTTATTGAATCGAGTCAATCTATCAATTAATCAGTCAATCATTATAATGAAACAATCACACCAACCAATCAATATTCAATAAATCAATTAATGTATTTGACATTCGAATTCAAACTAGCTACTTGTAGGCAGTGGCGTACCCAGGATTTTTTCAAGGGGTGGGTGTAGGGGGGGGGGGGGGATATTTCGTCAGACAAATTGAAGTAAGCGGGGGGAGTGTGGGTAGGGGGTGTCCGTAGAAAATGACCGCAGCCGAGGACGAGACCAGGACCGGTCACAAATTTCGAGGCCGAGACCAAGACATTTCTTGAATTATGTAAGAGGGTGGGGATGGGGGTAGGGGGTGTCCATCCCCCTGCCCCCAGGCCTGTGTACGCCTATAATTGGTATTTACAGTATAGGTAGGACGGGTTCGTTCACGATTAAATTTACCGAGAATTAGTCTCTTCTCAACGACAATTTACATTAATTTGTTTTACGCAAGCGCCAATTTACGTGAGCTTTCATGAATTGCATATAGTATATCTACAAACTGTTGGGTCACGTAACCCAACACTTCGTAGATTTGGGTGACCTGTTTCACAAAAGGTACAGAACCTTCACGTGACGTGACGTGAACGTGACGTGACTGTTCGTACCAAGCCCTTTTTCGTGGAGTTATAGACCTAAAACTGAATAAACTGAGGGACGTCGGTTAATTAGGTACATAAGTATTTTCGGCCGGTGAGTAAGTTCGTACATAGATTTCACGGAGTGCCAGATCGGTATGCATGACCCCTACGTGAGCCGCGCTAGCTACGTGACTCGCGCATAAGTACTAATGTGTGAGCGTTTACCAAGCAAAATACCCAAACATCGCTTAAACTGACTACATGTAATTATATATTCTTTCTTTTTGAGATCTTTTTCTGTGACATACGTTAACAAATGTCGGCTTCACAATACCTTTACGAGAATTAGGTACTATATTGTTGTAATATTATGCTAAATCAGTTGAACTCCTTTATTGACCGATATATAGTTTAAATGGAGGGACGCATTCGTTTTTCATTCGTAGAATCCAAATTAGAGGGCTGTTCGCTCTGATTTTTTTTTTGCGTGTTACATTGATCCCCATCCGTCAACTGAAAGCTGTTCAGACGTTTTGTAAAAGTGGACCTGTCCCTTTAATGCGTGGGGGATTTCATTTTTTTTTTTTGCGTTTGATAGAATTTGCTCTAAAGCATCTAAAATGTAAAACAAATTGGTGTTTCAATATTTCTTATAAGAGTAAGCTCTCTTGTTCGCTTCTGATGTCCCGCGCGTTAGTAAGCTCTCTTGTTCGCATCTGATGTCCCGCGCGTTAGTAAGCTCTCTCTTGTTCGCTTGATGTCCGCGCGTTAGTAAGCTCTCTTGTTCGCTCTGATGTCCCGCGCGTTAGTAAGCTCTCTTAGTTTCGCTCTGATGTCCCGCGCGTTAGGGTAAGCTCTCTTGTTCGCTCTGATGTCCCGCTGCGTTAGTAAGCTCTCTTGTTCGCTCTGATGTCCCCGCGCGTAGTAAGCTCTCTTGTTCGCTCTGATGTCCCGCGCGTTAGTAAAGCTCTCTTGTTCGCTCTGATGTTCCCCGCGGTTTAGTAAGCTCTCTTGTTCGCTCTGATGTCCACGCGCGTTAGTAAGCTCTCTTGTTCGCTCTGATGTCCCGCGCGTTAGTAAGCTCTCTTGATCGCTCTGATGTCCCGCGCGTTAGTAAGCTCTCTTGTTCGCTTCTGATGTCCCGCGCGTTAGTAAGCTCTCTTGTTCGCTCTGATGTCCCGCGCGTTAGTAAGCTCTCTTGTTCGCTCATGAATGTCCGCGCGTTAGTAAGCTCTCTTGTTCGCTCTGATGTCCCGCCGCCGTTAGTAAGCTCTCTTGTTCGCTCTGAAGTCCCGCGCGTTAGTAGAGCTCTCTTGTTCGTCTCTGATGTTCCCGCTGCGTCTAGTAAGCTCTCTTGTTCGCTCTGATGTCCCGCGCGTTAGTAAGCTCCTCTTGTTCGCTTCTGATGTCCCGCGGTTACAGCTACAAAATAGCTTGGACTTGCCCAGGTCTAAAATAAATTCAATTTTACAATGAATAATGCAAACTTAAAACAAGGCTGTAGAAAAAAACAAGAAATAATAATCTCCAATTCTTTCATAAGTTGTAGAAATGATATCAAGACAACATAGAACATTTAATGCAAAAAAATTCTCACGGAAGGTCAAAGACTAAGGTCAAAGGTTATCGTATCAAAACTCGCTAATGCATGAAAAACAAATGGCATAAATGGATTGCATATATATATACATCCCCAGTCCAATGACACCCATCACAACATAAATTGATCCAACGGTTAATTGAGGGGGTGCGATGAAATCCATTGGGTTGATTTGACATGGAATGACCCCAGGTTCTAAATCATTTGAACGCGCTACAATCATTCAATACAACTTGAACATTAAACTAGATGGATCTTCGACTGCGCGCAGTCCGAAAATTATGCCTCCGCTCATGACGCGATTTTTAATATCAAAGCCCAAAATAACGTGCACTGAATTTTTTTTTTCATATATATATTTTGAGTTCTGTGACCTTGACCATAACCCCTCTAACTTTGATGGTTACATTGGCTCCCAAGAAAAATTCAGGTACCAAGTTAGATTGAAATCCGACTTTCAGTTCTTGAGATTTTGCCATTACAAGCAAGTGTTTGCATACATACTTGAATCATGTGACCTTGACCTTTGACCTCATGACCCCCCAAATCTAATCCAATCATTGCCACCCTGATGTGTATGTAACTCATTCCAAGTTTGAAATTGATCCGTCAAACGGTTCTTGAGATATTGCGAGAAGGATGTTTTTTACGCATATATTGAGATCCTGCGAACTTGAGCCTTTCACCTCATGAACCCCCAAAATCTAATCAGATCAGATCATTGTCACCCCCAATATGTACGCTCATACCAAGTTTGAAATTGATCCATCAACCGGTTCCCTAGAGATATCGCGAGAACAAGGCAATTTATGCACATATATTGAGTCCTGTGACCTTGACCTTTGACCTCATGAACCCCAAAATCTACTCAGATCATTGTCTCCCCCAATTTGAAATATGCACTTTAGGCCATTTTCCAGACCTTGAGCTCTTCATATATTTGCTGTGTCTCGCCATTAACTCCGATTATAACCTGTTTTCTGGTCTCATATTAAAGGTATGGTGACAAGAAAACTGCCTCAAAATTGGGTTTATGTATCTTAAGGAGATTTTCATGAAGATTATACATACAAGCATAATTTTTCTTTTTTTTATTAATAAATCACTCTAATGCTACTATTTCCTCGTGGGAAACCCGGTAAAATAAAAAATCAACTTGTAAATTCCTCTTTCGGAACCCCCGTAAAAAAACTGAGTCCGGGCGACAAAAAAATGACGTCATCTTTGTGACGTCACCACCGGGCAGGCAATCGCAGTTTAGCTACGGTCATAGACGTACACGCTGAGTACTAATACTCACGTTGACACAGAGATACTATATCCATTTGTTTCAATATTTGCAAACATTTGTTCAGGTTTATATCATGGGACGATATACACTCAGATGTGTAGCTGCATCCTGCTACAATTCATTTCTTAGCAATTCTTAAGCATTGTTCAGTAAAACCTCAATTTACAAGCAAAAAACGAGTTTGTTTACAAGCAAGTCATAGGCTCTGCATGTAAACAATGCACATTCCCTCCGCAGTTGCGGTCTGCAAGTGATGTCATGAATCGGGTGACACGTGCGCACATTTCCGCTCTGCTATAAATGACTTCTTTTTAGGAGCATGGAACGCCGATGCGTAATAAAGCAAAAAAGTTGCATGAAATTTACCTTTTTTTTCCCAACTTAAGATTTCTTTGAAAAAAGAGAGTGGTATATCAATAAAGGCACATATTTAAAGCTATAAACCTGAATCAAAAGCCGGGATTGCACCCCTCCTTTAAATAGTATTATAAGGCTTTCAGAAAATATATAGTTGTATATCATTTCAAACATTCCGGTTTCATGCCACAGGACCTCAAAGGTGGAAAAAATAGCATAAATTGTCATTTTTCCACAAAATAATGAATTTTTAAACCTGATTAAAAAAAATATTAATCAACTTAAAGGCATTAATGTCTATATTCTCTATCTTACTATTTCTGGAGCATGTATCACATAAGAATTGGCGAAGAGCGGCATGATATGATCTCAGGGTACATTTCAAATAAGTGAACGTCCGTTGAAACATACATTAATAATCCATACAACCAAAATTCTACTTAGTTGTCAAAACAAAAACTATTTCCAATACTAAGAGTTGAAACCCACTGAACACATTCTACAAACATTGTTGAGCTAGACTAACTCCTGCTCGCGGAGTAACATTTTTTTGTATGAAATTATACTGGATTTCGTCACGGTCGTTCTTCGTCTGTTATGCATCACTGCTATAAAGCGAATAGCATCCTAGGTCATCAATTGCTGGGGTCAGTCTGATGGACTCATAGTAGGGCCACAATATTTTGCCTATTTGAATACTATCTATCAAATGCAATGTTTGTTTGGTGCCAAAAAGTTGATCTTCGTGAACGTCAGTGATGAAAACGAACGTCTGGCATGAGGTAGACCCAATTACGAATCTGAGGCTGCTTATCTGCACGTAGACACTGGTACAGCAATTTTATGACAGGCAAGCAGCTAACCAAGAAGCTATATCAAGCATTTTCGAAGCCTTTTGACAACTATTTATAATACGGACGTTCGCTCAACGGACGTTCGATCATGAACATTGTTCTAATAATGTTACATGTTAAACGCTCACAGCAAGATTGATACCGTTTGATGTTGTTAGTTCATTGTTATGTCTCTCATATCCCAGATTTATTTCCTGCAAGTCATTTAACTGTTAACAAACTTATGAAATGTTGTGCTCACGGACGTTCGTTTCGTCATTTATTGCCCCAAAAATCTTAGTAAAAGTTCAAGTACTGGTACAATTTTTTGACAGCAGGTGCCTCTTGTGTGTGCCTTTCGACCCAGGTCATTGCCAACCACACATGAATATGTTGATTTTTAGTCACCATCACGGAGGTTCGTTTTACATTTGATCAACTTGCTTAACTGTTTTGTAATACCACTAGATATTATATTACTTCTCACCTGTGGCAGCGTGGGACATTGTATATAGGAAGTCAAACCCCAAGATTATGATTATGCACAGTCGCAGGCCTACAAGGCGAAAGAAAGCTGTTCAAAACATAAAAAAAGGGGGTATATGGCCAGTAAACAAGTAACAACATTGCAACCGAGAGTCTGTGTGGAAACTGTTGCCCCACCCTCTGCAAAACTTGAGACTGTTGGCCCCTCCTCTGCTGCAGGCTTTGAGACTGTTTTCTCATCTGCCTGTCGGATTTAAGTCCAACTAAATGGCTGTATGGCGCAAGATTGGTGTAATATTTATGCATTATGTTTGATGACTTCATCGTAAATAATACTTATATATTGTCTGTTTTGTTATTTCTTGATATATCAAAAATATTGTTTTTGCTAGAATCATTATAATATTGTACAACTAAATTTTAGCTCGCGCAATATTTATAATAAACCATTCAAGGTTAGCCCTTGTTCTTAATTATAATTGAAACATTGAAACCGATTGGAGGTTAAAAATTAGGAAACAAGATGTGGGTCAGGAAACATCGGAAACTATCAACATGATTATTGGCAAAGATTTAACTTTGAAATATGTTAATAAACAATTTATAATCTCTGCAAATTAGATTTAAATGTTAAACACGTTTAGTTACTTTAGTTAGCCCTTAAAATGATAGAGAATCAGCTGCGAACGAAGACTGAAAACCATCAAGAGACTTCAGGGAAATACAGAGAAAGCAGCATGGCCAGCATCAACAAGCTAAAGGCAGAATCCAATGAGGCAGAACAACACTCCAGGCGTACATGTATTCGGGTGTACGGCGTTCCTGAACACCCAGGAGAAAGACACGGACAAGCTGATCTTGGATCTGGCGCGCTCGAAGCTGGACATCAACACTGGATCAGACGGAGATGACAAATCCCATCGTGTCGGTGCACCAGCCGCTGCAGGCAGAAAACGACTGAGGAGGAGCGCTACCAAACCGAGGCCGATCATAGTGAGGTGTACCTCATACCGAACCAGAGAGAGAATCCTGAAGAACCGCAGAAAGTTGAGAAAGGAACCCACATAGGCATAGAAGAAGATCTGACTGTAAGAAATAGGACCATCCTGTACAAAGCGAAAGAAGAAGCCAAGAAAAATGACAAGATAGACGCAGCATGGTCGACCGACGGCAGGATCATCCTGTTGCTGAAGGCAACGAACGGGAAATCTGTCAGGAAAAGAATCTGGTCGGTGAGTGACCTTTCAAAGATATAAACTACAAAACATTTCTTTCATTTCTCTATCCGGACCTTATCATGATATTGACATTGACATTTATTAAGACAATACACATTCCCATGATACCGGAAGTCTACATTTGTGCCTTAGGGCTATACATCTGAACTCTGAAATTTGAATTTAATATTATTGCTAATTTTCTTATAAATTAATTTCATATTCTTCCCATGTGTATACAATCATTATGAACTGTTATTCGCTATATTTTTAAGATAATATTATTTGACGTTGTTTGTTGTTTGTCTTTTTGATGTCATTTGAATGTAGTTGTATCTTGTGTAACAGGCAAAATAATGTAACATGTAGTAATTGTTTCTTGTGCAAAGTGGATGATCAAACTGATTTAACACTTGATGATGATACTGGTGATCTCATTGAAAATCAATATTACACTCCCTTGGAATTTAGTCATGTTTTGGAAAACTTTAAACAATCTACGCTATCTCTTGCCCAATTTAATTGTCGGAGCTTAAAACAAAATTTTGATACATTCACAAACTGTCTTGATGTTTTCAATAAACCATTATCATTAATTGGAGTTTGTGAAACATGGTTAAAACAAGGAGAAGAACAAGAAATTTGTATTCCTCATTATAACTTTGTTGGAAATTGTCGCCCAAATAAAAGGGGAGGTGGAGTTGGTTTATATATTAATGATACCCTAAGATTTTTTAGACGTTTGGATTTAGATATTTTTAGTGATGATATTGAAAGTGTGTTCATTGAATTACGTAATAATGTGAAAAATGTTATAGTTGCTGTTGTATATCGACCTCCAGCTCAAAATCCGTTAAATTGTTTACTTCAACTTCAAGTATCGTTGAATAAGATTGTGGAAGAAAGAAAGGAATGTATTGTTATGGGCGATGTTAATGTTGATTTTCTGAAAAAGGATGAAAGTATGAGTGTAATGGATTTTTTTAATAGCTTTGTTACTCTCTCATTTTTACCATATATTTATAAGCCGACTAGAATAACAAAAGATACTGCATCAACTTTAGATAATATATTTTATAATTATTTTGAAAATGTTTTAAAATGTGGCATAGTTATTACGGATGTGAGTGATCACTTAACACCATTCATTATTTTGAAATCAAATACGTTTGATTCCGAGGCTGATGATGAAGTTCCTAAAGTTGATTTGAATGAAGAAAATATTAAACACTTTTGTAATGAGTTGAATAAAGTAAGATGGGAACGACTAAATTTAATTCATGATGTGAATGATAGGTATAATTATTTTTAAAAGTTATATAAAGAGGTTTATGATGAATGTTTTCCTGTTAAATTTGTTAAAAAGAAAAAGAAAGTAGATAAGCCTTGGGTAACAAAAGAGGTAATACAATTGAGTAAACGTAAACACTTGTTATATCGGAAGTACTTAAGAAATTCAACTCCTTTACGTGAACTTGCATATAAAACATGTAGAAACACTTTAAATAATTTAATTCGGGAAAATAAACGTGCATACTATGATTCTAAATTTGATAATGCTCGTAATAACGTGAAAGCAACATGGAAACTAATAAATATGATTTTGAATAAGAAAACATCTAAGCATGGTGTAAATGATATTGAAGTTGATGGTGAAAAAATTGTGGATAAACAAAGAATTGTCAATACATTTAATTCTTATTTTAGTAACATTGGGCAAGAATTGCAGCAAAATATTAATACTAACATGTGTAATGATGGGTCAGTTAAATATGATCAGTACCTAAAAGGAAATTTTCGGAACTCAATGTTTTTATCCCCTGTTACAAATGCAGATATTATTGATGTGGTTATGAAGTTTGATGTAAATAAAAGTCCTGGTTATGATGGAGTTCACCCTAAGGTACTGAAACAGTCGATTCATTTAATTGTTACACCTTTATGTAATATTATTAATTTGTCATTTGAAAATGGAATATTCCCAGATGCTCTGAAGATTGCTAAGGTAATTCCAGTTTTTAAAAAAGGCAATAAATCTCTTTTGAATAATTATAGACCAATATCCGTTTTATCAGTTTTTAGTAAATTATTTGAAAAGATTTTATGTACTCAATTGACTAGTTTTATATGTAAAAATAATATTTTATATGAGAAACAGTTTGCTTTTAGAAAAGGTTATAGTACTTGCCATGCACTTCTCGATTTTACAGATAAAGTAGCAAATGCTTTTGAAAGTAATGAATTCTTAATTGGTGTATTTTTAGACCTCTCAAAAGCGTTTGATTGTATTGATCATGATATTTTAATAAATAAATTATGTTTTTATGGAGTAAGAGGAATTCCTCTTCTTTTAATGAAAAGTTATTTAACACACCGAAGGCAATTTGTTAGTATGGGCAAATTTTACTCAGAACATAGTTCTATTTTAACTGGGGTCCCACAAGGTTCAAATCTTGGACCACTCTTGTTTTTATTGTATATTAATGATTTGCCACTTGTCAGTAATATTTTATCTTCTATTTTATTTGCTGACGACACTACCTTGTTTGTATCTGGTAAAGATCCTGTACATGTTAATATTTTATTAAATAGTGAAATTGCTAAAATACATAAATGGTTTCTTGCCAATAAATTGTTGATAAACTTTGATAAAACAAACTATATTATTTTTAAAACTAAAAATAAATATGTGAAGGATGATGATATCAAGATATGTATTAATGGAAAAGAAATAAAGCAAGTACACCAAGTAACCTTTTTAGGTATTATTATTGATGAACACTTAACCTGGAAATACCATTTAAATTGTATTTCCAATAAGATCTCTAAAGTAATTGGTGTTTTAAATAGACTTAAATTTATATTGCCGTTACGTATACTAGTAAACTTGTATAATACTATGATTTTACCATATCTTAATTATTGTATAATCGTATGGGGCAATTGTGCAATGTATTTGATGCAAAAGATATTTTTATTACAAAAGAGAGTTGTCAGGGTTATAACAAATTCTTTTTATAGAGCACATACAGACAAATTATTTTTTAAATTGAAAATTTTAAAACTTCATGATTTATATGAGATAAGTGTTGCCGCTTTTATGTTCACTTATGTATACGATAAAATTAACTTGCCTATGTGTTTTAATGATTACTTTGTTTTTAATAGAAACATAAATGTATATACAAAGTCTAGAAATTCACACAAAATTTATGTTCCATTCTTTCGTTATAGTTTTTCTAGAACTGTTATTAGATATAGAGGGTCAGTTATTTGGAATAATCTACCAGACTTTTTAAAAAAGTGTCCAACATTACTTAATTTTAAGCGTAAATTTAAATGTAAACAATTATCAAGTTACAATTTATCCATATAATTTCATACGAAAACCTAATTTTGCCTGCCTGTATGTATGTTTGTATATGTGTGCCTTTGTAGTTTGTAAATATTAGTTGTATTATTGTGAACAACATTTTTATTATTGTTTATTTATGATATAATTCATGGTGTTGTAGAAAAAGGGGACCGGCCTAGAAATGGGACCGGCCTAGACAGGCCATGGCCTTTTCGCGTCACTCACATCTGCAAATACACATTACTATATTTGTTGTTTGCTGTTGTTACAATATCCTTCTCATACATTGTTAATACAATATTGTATATATAATTGTATGTCGATTGTTATAGTGGTTGATTTTATGGATTTAATAAAAGAACTGAAGACTGAACTGAATTTATTAATATCGATTGTGTATACATTTTATTAAGAGCTTTTTCTAAATAAATTGCAATAACAATCATGTATAATATGTTTAGCGTATAATATTTAGCGTAAGGTTTCTAGTCTAATAATTCTTTATACAAAACATAATATTAAATGTATGATCTAAAAGGCATTCTTATAGTATTTATTTAAGAAATAGATTTACGTGTATATTATTACTTTGCTCATGGCTTTTTGTACCCTCAGTTTGTTTCATGTTTTGTGAATATTATGGCTGGAATATATGTATTTTCAATTATAAACCATATACGAATTGAATCGAAATACAACATACACAATCCAAATATCTTTATATATGGATCTACCAAAGTCAAAATACATCTCAAATATATATATGGCAAGGTTTGCACAGATAAAAATGTGTGATATGCATATATTAACAAATTATGTTGGCACTTACATTTATTTCTGTAAGGAATTGACTCGAGATTGGACACTTGGGTACCACTATAGGCAATTCGAGAACGTCCGTGAAATTAATACGAACGTCCGTGAACATTAATACGAACGTCCGTGACATTAGAGACTCATGTGAGAAACTGTAATCTGGTGACAGGAAAATTGCCTTTATTTTGATTAACCATGTTATTTATGATTGCGGAAATGTTGTAAAATCATTTATTTACAGAAGTATGGTGGCATTTCTGTTATAGAGTGCCCAACCGAGGAAAGCCGGTGTAAAATTAGGGGTTACGATTTCCACAGGTCCACTAAGAGTGATAGTTAAGTAGCAGACATTCATTATAATCAATTCAGATAGCTAAAATCATATCAACTGATAAATTTATATGTTTTATATTGTCTGGAGCCTAGAGGAGATTCAAATAAATGTTGTCATCAATTTCTGTAAGACTGTTCAGGCAGAGAACGTCCGTGAATGTATGCGAACGTCCGTGAAATTGCAATTAAAAACAATAATAGTAAGAAAGAGGGACCAGGCGACTTGGAAAATGCTACTTTTATATCTGACTAGGATGTATGCATAGTCTCTGGCTTAAATATAATAGGAATAGATAAAGTATTATCATCATATTGTTCTATAAGCATTAAGTCAATTCCAACCAATAATAGGACTCATTATAACGACCAGGTCCATGTAAAAACCAAACTATTTAAACAGATTTATTGCAATTTTCAAGTTTGTTTGTATAATGACCCTGTTTTAAAGCCATTTGCGAAGAATAGAAACTCTTTTGGATGAGATCAGATCATTCTGCCAACATTCTTGTTTCTAGCAAACGTCCGTGAGCGATATGGGAACGTCCGTGATGAAAACTATACTCTCTTTGGTCATGTAATTATGCAATATTATGATCTAGACAGCAATTTATCCTATTAACATGCACATTGAAGTGTGTGGTACGGGAATACGAGCGTATATAGATGCGTTCCTAAAAAATGCGGCTAAAGTAAAGCAAAGGTTCTGAATAACACATTAATTTTAAACAAACATAACAATTCAGTAAAAGTTTGGACGTTTGTATTTTCTATTTGGCAAATAAAACACAATCCTCGTTTGGCATACAGAGAGAAGCAAGTCTTAGAAGTAAATTGTCAAAATATAAGATGTATATGACAGAAAATAAATTAGATATATGGGTTCTAAATCTATATCTACATAATCCCTCACGGACGTTCGCCTTTTGGAGATGGGTTACTTCAACAGTGAATAAAAACGGAACCACATGGAGTTTCCCAGTATAATGGGGTACGCCTGGAAGCTAGGATTCCATGCTTTCACATTAGATAGATGTCTTTAAATTAAAAAAATTAATTGAATTTTACCCTGTTGGGGTCGAAAAGTGCACTTTTCAAAATTCTGACCCATATATACACTCATACCAAGTTTGAATTTGATCTGTCAACCGGTTCTAGAGATATCGCAAGAACGAGGCATTTTTGCACATATATTGAGTCCTGTGACCTTGACCTTTGACCTCATGAACCACAAAATCTAATCCGATCATTGTCTCCCCAATATATACAGTCAAACCTGTACTAGCGGCCACCTGTCTATAGCGGCCACCTGCCGTTAGCGGCCACATAGAATTCCCCCCGAGGAAAATACAGTGTTATAAACACTGTCTATAGCGGCCACCTGCCTAATGCGGCCAGCGGCCACTGTTTTGGCTTCCCAAACTCATTTTTTTACCGTCTGTAGCGGCCATCAATGTTCGGTTTGGCCGTAACTGCGGGCGTGCTAGTTTGATATTTTCCGATGCGAAGCTGGTATACTTTGCCGTGAAAGCGAGCTGGCAGCATAAGCTTAGCGAACAATATAACCATAGTCTACTCTAGGGCTGAAGAACTACCCTGTCCCTGTAGCTTTTGAAAAGTGCCGCCTCAATAATGAATGTCAAGTTTAAAAGCCTAAAAATGGCCGTTTGTTTTGTTTACCTCGTCCGCCGACTGGTCTATTTTTACTCACTCATTGTTTCCGTGAAGCGATTGCTAGCTAGCTTTCAGCTGAGCTACGCACTTGAGACGGATTAGCGCGCGCTCATCTAGCACTGGCTGAACATCCGTGTTATTGTTCATGCACGCATTGTAAGCCCCGTGGTTGTGATCTTTTATCGATCGATGAGTGCTAGCTGCTCTGGCCGCTGACCGCGCGCTACCGCTGCGCTGAGCTGCGGCGACAGGGACTTTGATCATGCATGCAACACACACATGCATGCACAATGCACACACTTTCACAAATTTAGTCCCTGTTTTATGTCTGTTAATACTTTAGAACAAACAGAAATAACAAACTTTATGCTCACCTCCTCTTCGTCCACTGTGTGTTTCCAACACACCGACATGTATAATGGCTATGCACATGCTATGTACATGTAAACAACATCTTCGCGATATAATACACGCATTCAATACTGATATTGGTTCTACTCGTGTTGTTTTTTGTTGTTGTTATTTTTTTTTTTTTTGGCGATTAGTCAATGGTGACTATTGTCGCCAACTACCATACATTTTTTTAAATTTAAAATTAAATTTCAATTGCATTTATTTTGTCTATTTTCTCTTTTTTTTCACACATAATATAAATAATAGGTTTTTTTGTTTGTTTGTTTTTTGACAAATCTTCAAGGCATAAAAGAATTATCGAGGCATGGCCAGGAGCTACATCTAGATATCCTAAATATATCTCCATGGCTTGAGAATACATACAATTGGGCGATCGCACCACTGTCCAAATGTAATTAGCAACACTGATCCCTCCCCTGTCACATGATGCCGTCTTACCAGCCCTCAAAGTACGTTTCTTAGGCTTTCGGGGTACGCACCCCTCTGTTCACTCGCATAATACTGTCGAGGATCAGAGAAGGCGACATACACCTAGGTCACTCTGGCATAGAGAGGGGGGCGTTAGCCTTACACAAGGAAACAAAAACAAAATGTAGCGCGATCGCACACTTACCGTAAAACTCCGTGTATAAGACGCACTTTTTTTCCGTCGGAAAATTTTCAAAGTGGGGGGTGCGTTTTATACACAGGTATAGCAACAAAAAAAAAACTTTTTTTTTTTTTTTTTTTTTTGAAAACCCTGTAGTCATGTTGAATGTGTATCATGGTTTAGTGCATGACAAGAGCTTGCTGTCAGTTGTAGCATTTAGCAAAATATACCTTTTTCTCACACAAAAAATATTGGTTAAAGATGTAAAAATTGCAAGTTTATTGAGCAGTAATACTGCTGAATATTCATACATTCGTGAGCAGCAGTACTAATTAAATATGCAATTTTCTAACCAGTGGTTATAAATTTTGCTCATAATTAAAAATAGTTGTTAGTAAATTTAGAAAATTGCTTTATAACGGAACGGGGTACTTGCCATACTAAAGACTCATGATGCCCGCCATACTGCATCGAGTAACGATCAACCGTGCGCCATTGTGAGTGTGCGTTCAGCTGTGTATAGAGAAGAAAGGGTACTAACAATGGCGCACGCATTGAACGTTACTAGTTGCTATGACGGGCATCATGTGTCTTCATTATAGCAAGCACCCCGTTCCGTTATTTCTGGGCCACCCTGTATTTAGTGAGTATTGGTGCTCATGAATATTCATGAATATGAATATGAATATTTATGAGCACCAGTGTTACTGCTCAATAAATGTGCAATTTGTGTACTAACTATTTTTATGTGAGAAAATGATGTTGATGAATGCTACATTCAACATTAAGCTATTGGCATGCCCTAGACCAGTGGTATAAGCATTCCAACAGCACTTCAGGGTCTTTTTAAAAAATATATACAGGGTGTCCAAAAAAAAAAAAAAAAAAAAAAAAATTTTTTTTTTTTTGGGGGGTGCGTTTTATACACGGGTGCGTCTTATACACGGAGTTTTACGGTATATGGGTCAGATTTTTGAAAAGTGCACTTTTCGGCCCAAACAGGGTAAAATTCAATTTATTTTTTAAATTTAAAGACATCTATCTAATGTGAAAGCATGCAATCCTAGCTTTCAGGCGTACCCCATTATACTGGGAAACTCCATGTGGTTCCGTTTTTATTCACTGTTGAAGTAACCCATCTCCAAAAGGCGAACGTCCGTGAGGGATTATGTAGATATAGATTTAGTACCCATATATCTCATTTATTTTCTGTCATATACAGCTTATATTCGGACAATTTACTGCTAAGACTTGCTTCTCTCTGTATTCCTAACCTGGATTGTGTTTTATTTGCCAAATAGAAAATACAAACGTCCAAACTTTGACTGAAATGTTATATATTTGTTTTAATAATGTGTTATTCGGAACCTTTGCTTTACTTTAGCCGCACTTTTTAGGAACGCACCTATATACGCTCGTATTCCCGAATCACATAATTTA
The DNA here is from genome assembly GCA_037951105.1 of Echinarachnius parma. Lineage (NCBI taxonomy): Eukaryota > Metazoa > Echinodermata > Echinoidea > Clypeasteroida > Echinarachniidae > Echinarachnius > Echinarachnius parma. Next base: position 42,235 of record JBAMJV010002683.1, read on the forward strand.
ATGTGCATGGTAATAGGATCAATTGCAGTCTAGATCATATATTGCATAATTACATGACCAAAGAGAGTATAGTTTTCATCACGGACGTTCCCATATCGCTCACGGACGTTCGCCAGAAGCAAGAATGTTGGCAGAATGATCTGATCTCATCAAAAAGAGTTTCTCTTCTTCATGAATGGCTTTAAAACAGGGTCATTATACAAACAAACTTTAACATTGCAATAAATCTTTTAAAATGGTTTGGTTTTTACATGGACCTGGTCGTTATAATGAGTCCTATTATTAGTTTAAATTGATTTAATATGCTTATAGAACAATATGATGATAATACTTTATCTATTCATATTATATTTTATGCTATGGTCACAACCCCAAAAAGTAGCCTGCTCGGCGGCCGGGCGGCGAGTTTTTAGCCAAAATCGCTCGGTCACCGAGCGGCGGCCGCCCAGGCACCGCTGGTTTTTAGGCATCGCTCGTGGATCGCCCGCTGAAGTTTTAGCGCGGAGTTAAAATTTGGGCGGCGCCTGCTTACTTTTCACTCGCCGCCCAAAATACGCTCGGTTGCCGAGCGGTTCGCCGTCCGGGCACCGACCTAATCGAGCGGATCGCCGTCGAGCGATTTAGGTCAAAAATAGGTCAAATAGGTCATCGGCTGCCGAGCGGTTCGCCGCCTCGGTTCGCCGCTGGGAGATCAGTCGGTCACCGGGAGGCGACCGCTCGGCAGCCGATGAACCATTTGACCTATGTTTGACCTAAATCGATCATTGTTTGGTATATATATATAGGCGCCCCACAAAAGTGTGTGTGTGTGTGTGTGTGTGTGTGCGTGTGTGTGTGTGTGTGTGTGTGTGTGCGTGTGTGTGTGTGCGTGTGTGTGTGTGTATGTGTGTGTGTGTGTGTGTGTGTGACTTTCGGATGCAAAGGTGGTCTAGAAAATGTGTTAAACATGCATACTTTGTTTTGCAAGTTGATTCATGGCTGTCATACTATGCACACGCATATATTATGTACGCATACACACACGAACACACACACACACACGCACACACACACACACACACACACACACACACACACACACACACACACACACACACACAATACATGCGAGTCTACATGTAATCATATCATTTTACTCTTTCATGTACCACCGCACTATGCGCTTTAGTCCTGAATTCTGAAAACGATTTTAGGCTAAAATTTATTATATCTTCGTCATATCTTCGTCACTAAAATATGACACTGTACTTAAAGGGATAGTTCAGTTTTGGTAGAGAGGGCGCTACATACAATGATTTTTGTGAGATAATGAAAAACTGAGTGAAAAATTTTAAAGAGCACAATATTTTAAAGCCAGGATAAACTTTATTTGATCAAAATCGGTTAAAAAAAGGCTGAAATATCCATAATCATAGTCATTTGTAATAAATGTGGGGCCCCACATTTATTCGATAATTTTGAACCAGCCGTTAAAAATAAAAAATAAACGTTTCCTCTTTTCAAAAAGTAACAAAATAGGTATTTAAATAGTTGTTGGTTATTTCTCTATCTACTCACTATTTCAACAAAAAATCACATGCACAATATTATATTCAAAATGGTTGAAACCGATGAGTGTTTAGAGAGCGCCCTCTTACGTTTTAACGGCTCTTTTTGAATGATAATATGATCTTTACTAAGTAATTTGTAATCTTGTGTTCCCTTCTAGAATAATTATTAGTTTGTAGTCTAATGATGCAGGTTTTGGTTACTAAAATTCAGTTGCACCAAAACATTACTCTCCTTACCAGAACTCAACTATCCCTTTAAGGAATAGCGACTTGCGAAAACATATTTTAGTGATGGAGATATGACGTAGATACAATTTTAATATAATTTTAACTCAGAGTAAATTCAGTTAATACTACATTGTATTAGGCTTGATTTACTTGGCACATCATGAATTTCTTTCTCAGGTACAAACAAGGCAATTACCGTAATATTTCTCGCCCGCTTGCGCACTTTTGGTTACAAACAAATGCAAGGTTGTGTAATTATCAAACATTATAAAGTCCGTACGGAACCCAGGTTGCCCGGCGGAGCCCGGTGGGTCGCCGCCGGTACGCCTACGGGACACCTACAGGTGACCCGCGGGTCACCGTCCGGTCGCCGGGCGATTTCTTAAAAATCAGCCGGTGACCGTTGGGAGACCGCTCGGGAACCGGTGGGTCATCGGTCGGTCACTGCCGGGACGCCGCGCGGAGAAACTCCCTAATTTAGCCCAGTTGTGACCTAAAATCGACCGGTGACCGACGGGACACCGACAGGGCACCGCCCAGGCACCGCTGGGGCTCTACAGCCTGCTCGACTTCCCCAAAATCGTTGGGCGATGCCTAAATTCCAGCGGCGACCGAGCAGGCTACAAATCGGGCGGTCGCCGCTCTGAGTTGTGACCGTAGCATTAGCTAGAGACCATGTATGCATCCTAGTCAGATATAAAAGTAGCATTTCCAAGTCGCCTGGTCTCTCTTTCTTACTATATTGTTTTTAATTACAATTTCACGGACGTTCGCATAACTTTCACGGACGTTCTCTGCCTGAACAGTCTTACAGAAATTGATGACAACATTTATTTGAATCTCCTCCAGACCAATATAAAACATGTAAATTTATCAGTTGATATGATTTTAGCTATCTGAATTAATTATAATGACATGTCTGCTACTTAACTATCACTCTTAGTGGACCTGTGGAAATCGTAACCCCTAATTTTACACCGGCTTTCCCCGATTGGGCACTCTATAACAGAAATGCCACTATACTTCTGTAAATAAATGATTTTACAACATTTCTGCAATCATAAATAGCATGTATAATCAGAATAAAGGCCATTTTCCTGTTACCAGAAGATGGTTTCTCACATGAGTCTTAATGTCACGGACGTTCGTATTAATTTCACGGACGTTCTCGAATTGCCTATAGTGGTACCCAAGTGTCCCATCTCGAGTCAATTAATTACAGAAATAAATGTAAGTGCCAACATAATATGTTAATATATGCCTATCACACGTTTCAAACCTTGCCATATATATTTAAGATGTATTTTAACTTTGGGAGACCCATATATAAACATTTATTTTGGTTTGTGTATATGTTGTACATGTATTTCGATTCAATTCGTATATGGTTTATTAATTGAAGATATATTTATCTATTCCAGCTATATGGCTGAACTGCTTATAATAATGTATTTTCACAAAACATAAAACAAACTGAGGGTAACAAAAGCCATGAGCAAAGTAAATAATAATATACTCGTATAACTTATTTCTTAAATAAATACATATAGATTGCATTTTAGATCATACATGTATATGTTTTGTATAAAGAAATATTAGACATAGAAACCATTACGCCAAATATATACGCTAAACATATTATATGTGTTTGTTATTGCATTTTATTATTATATTTAGAAAGAATATTTTAATAAAATGTAAAACCAATCGCATAATTATAATAATAAATACAATCATTTTAAGGGCTAACTGTTTAAATCTAATTTGCAGAGATTATAAATTGTTTTATAACATTAATATGTCAAAGTTAAATCTAGCAAATAATCACGTTGATAGTTAATTCCGATGTTTCCTGACCCACATCTCGTTTCCTAATTGTTAACCTCCAATCAGTTTCAATGTTTCAATTAGAATTAAGAACAGTGTTGACCTTGAATGGTTTATTATAAATATTGCGCGAGCTGAAATTTAGTTGTACAATATTATAATGATCCTAGCAAAAACAATATTTTTGATATATCAAGAAAGAACAAAACAGGCGATATTATAAGTATTATTACGATGTAGTCATCAAAATAATGCATAAATCTTATATTCTCTATTAAATGGAAGAAGTCCAACAAATCTAATCCCTTGCTAGATATAATTTCAAACGATACCACATAATTTGGCAATATCAACAGATTGAAGCAGAGATGCTTTGAAAACCTATTCATACGTCATCATAATAATAAATGCGTTTGTCGAGTCTAGATCTGCATACTTACGGGCTGGATATTGCGCCTTTGCACATAAGGCATAAATTATGCTATAATCATGTATTTATTTTGTATTATCATTATTATATTATTATTTTATTTATTTATTTTCTTTTTTTTGAGAGGGGGGGGGGGGGGGAAGAGGGGTCTCCATGTATTCGTTGCTTTTTCTTAATACAGTCAATATTGTAAAGCAAGTCGCTATCCTCTCGCAAGTAGCTGACGACCTTTGTGATGTACCTCTTCTCTTCAAACAACTGGCGTCATACAGCCATTTAGTTGGACTTAAATCCGACAGGCAGATGAGAAAACAGTCTCAAGGCCTGCAGCAGAGGAGGAGCCGACAGTCTCAAGTTTTGCAGAGGGTGGGGCAACAGTTTCCACTCAGACCTTCGGTTGCAATGTTGTTATTGCGCCATATACCCGCTTTTTACCATTATGTTTTGAACAGCTTTCTTTCGCGTGTAGGCCTGCGACTGGGCACAATCATAATCTTGGGGTTTGCCTTCCTATAGTATAATGTCCACGCTGCACGGGTAGAAGTAAATATAATATCTAGGGGTATTCAAAACAGCTAAGCAAGGTGTTCAACTGTAAAACGAACCTCCGTGATGGTGACTAAAAATCAACATATTCATGTGTGGTTGGCAGTGACCTGGGTCGAAAGGCACACACAAGGGGCACCTGCTGTCAAAAAATTCAGCCAGTACTTGAACTTTTACTAAGATTTTTGGGCCATAAATGACGAACGAACGTCCGTGAGCACAACATTTCATAAGTTTGTTGCAGTTAAATGACTTGCAGGAAATAAATCTATCTGGGATATGAGAGACATAACAATGTACTAACAACATCAAACGGTATCAACTTGATGTGAGCGTTTAACATGGTAACATTATTAGAACAATTTTCATGATCGAACGTCCGTGAACGAACGTCCGTATCATAAATAGTTGTCAAAAGGCTTCGAAAATGCCTGATATAGCTTCTTGGTTAGCTGCTTGCAAAATAAAATTGCTGTACCGGTGTCTACGTGCAGATAAGCAGCCTCAGATTCGTAATTGGGTCTACTCTTGCCGGACGTTCGTTTTCATCACGGACGTTCACGAAGATCAGTTTCGGCCCAAACCAAACATTATATTTTATAGATAGTTTTCAAATAGGCAAAATACTGTGGCCCTACTATGAGTTCATCAGATTGACCCCAGCAATTGATGACTAGGATGCACTTCGCTGAGCAGTGATGATACAAGACGACAGAACGTCCGTGACGAAATCCAGTATAATTTCATACCAAAAAATGTTACTCCGCGAGCAGGAGTTGTTAGCCAACAATTTTTGTAGAATGTGTTCAGTGGGTTCAACCCTTAGTTTTGGCAATAGTTTTTGTTTTGACAACTGAGTAGAATTCTGGTTGTATGGATTTTAATGTATGTTCACGGACGTTCACTTATTATGACCTTTCCTATTGAAATGTACCCTGAGATCATATCAATGCCGCTCTACCGCCAATTCTTATGTGATACATGCTCAAGACACGTAAGATAGAAAATATAGACATTAATGCCTTTAAAGTTGATTAATATTTTTTTTAATCAGGTTAAAAAATTCATAATTTTGTGGAAAATGCCAATTTATGCTATTTTTTCACATTTGAGGTCCTGTGGCATGAAACCAAATGTTTGAAATGATATAAAACTATACATTTTCTGAAAGCCTTAATACTACTCTTTAATATGAGACCAAACACAGGTATATCAGAGTTAATGGTGAGACACAGCAAATTATAGAAGCGCTCAAGGTCTGGAAATGGCCCAAAGTGCACATTTCAAAAATCTGACCCATATGCTCTCGGCCTCATCCAAGTCAGGTTTTTATCAAGCAAAGCATTGTGGGCTCACACTAAATAACGTGCAGTGCAGTGGGTGCAAACATAATAATAATAATAATAATAGTAAATTGGTATGACAAAAAACGAACCAAAGACAAACAGACCATTACAGTGTATATTATAATATTTTACAGAAACATAAAACTAATATGTGACCTTACACCACAAAACGACCAATAAGTCGGGAAAACTGATTGTGCTGCTTTTCATAAAACATTTAAATAGAAGTAATTACCTTTAAAATGGTATATCATTCGTCATATTTGGACTAAGCAAACCCTCTCAAAATGAACACCAAAGATTTGGAATATGGCTGAAGCAGTTTTAAAATAAGGGAGAAACGGGCCATTTAAAAGATCAGTTTCTATTAAAGCGCTGTAATAAGATCATATTTAAAAGATGAAAAAAAATATTTAAACATGATTTTGGTCGCTCAAAATGTTACAGAAGCTAGATTAAATTATGCTTATTCAGGAAATACTAAAATCCTAAATCTCATATTTTGAACAAAATTTGACTATTTTAGCTAATAAAAGAGAAACTAAGGCTGTTAGGTAAACAAAATATCCCGTCTCGGATCCCAGCTCTTAGAAATAAAAAATGATTAACGGGTCCCGGTTCGTCCCGGTTCCCTTGTGAATGAGCAAAAACACTGCCTGTACCCATGCACACACAGTTGCTATTTTGGGGAGTTATGAGGAGACATACATGTACCATATATATATATTAGCCAAGGTTCAGTGGGCATGCATATCATACCAAACTCACAACCACATGTGAACTCAGGGCCTGTGTAAGATCATGTTTGGGCGAATTTGTTATGACTACAAGAAACACGATGTTTAAAAAGTTTGTCCAAACAAAATGGGCGGCAGCATTGGGGTAATTTATTTTGGGGGGTGTGCCAGTGTTTGGGGCAGAGTTATGTGGGGTTTATTTTTATAGTTATGTTCAATAAAGCATACACATGAAAAGCCAGTTCACAATATATGTTTGTGGGAGTCAAGAAAAATACTAAAAAAGTATATTCAAAGGCTGGGGGTAAGCATTCCAACAGGTGGGGGCATTCTCCTTAAACCCTTTGTATAGCTCTGCACAAATTCAGGTAATTGACTTCAAGGCTCAACCTGTTTAAACATTGTGACCTTCTCTGCTCCTGGTCCTAGCCACAAGTCGTAAATCTGTCATACCTACTGCAAATTACTTGAGTTGATCCCATTTTTTTCTTATATGTACAGTATACAAATTTGTTATTATTACTGGAAAAAATGGGTTGCCAAAACGAGAATTATAGAAAAAAGGGGCCATTTCTCGGACCGCTAATTTCCCGGTTGAAGGCCATGTTCGCCAGGAATTCCCTTCTCGGATCGGATCGGATAACAGCACTAAGAGAAACTACCACAGCGACATAACGGTCGTTTTGTGGTGTAAGGTCACATATTATGCTTACACGAAAGTTTGCTGTATAGCGAATCGTTTTGTCCTTTGTACAAAACGGACAATAGCCGCTTGAACATGTATATCTGTGGATTTTAGAATCATTTTCTAACCCTAACCCTAACCCTAACTCTGATTACACCACGTTAGTTTTCGTTCAAGCCGCAATCAATTTCTACCGAATCCATGTAGCCCATTATTCATATCTCATCTCGGTAATCAAACCGAGAAAATACTTGCCTGAATTGTCTTCGTCCTTGGTAAAGATAGGTGTGGCACCCTGTTACCGATCATGACATTACAAGGTATTGAGGCATGGCGTATTGAGAAAGGCAAGGAAAAATAAATAGAAAACTCCTTGATCATCGAGGCTAGTCGAGGTCTCTAAAATTTAGAGACTCAAGTTTGGCCAAAATATCGCCACCGCGAATTATCGATACGTGAGATTAAATAGCGCCATCTGCGTACGATATTAAAAATTCAGTTCCCGATAGTCAACTCGTGTATTACGTACACACCAGGATTTCTGTGGTTTTGATGGACTTCATTTCGACAGGAAAAAACACTTTTTGGACTGTTTCATGTGATAACAGACTTTATTTGAATGATTGCATCTTTTGTTGCATCTTATTACGTGAGTATAGTATATCGTAGTGATGTAATTTTCAAATAGTAAGTTTTGTTTTTTGGGCCGTAATGCCCAATGTACATTGGCTATGAGTCCATATCACACGATATGGCAAAAGGTCTACACCTGGGCAAAAAGTAGCACACCTTTTTTTTGTACAGGGCATTTTTTAATACTTTTTTTTCTGTAAATTGTTGAAAGGTTTACCAACTTGTTTGGAATCCTACAAAGAATGAATTAAAACATGTGTAGCGTCTCATACTTTTGCACTTTCACATGTATCTTTACCCCGGGGGGGGCACTCAAATTATTTGTTGATGGGGGTGTGCCGCACTGAAATCTGAAATAGGGGTCTTAAGAGCTGACTATAAGCACATCTACTAGTAAATTGGTCCATTTACACGCAACATATAGGAAAGTGCGTTAGCATCGACATACCTAGCTGATGCCATCTACCGACAAGAAATCGGGCAGGAAGCTTGCTCTTGAATACGTGCATGAGACGTGCATGAGACCTGCATCAGACGCGTCCGTTTGTGCTCTCGATCCCGGAGTGTTCGCTTCGCCTGCCCATCGATATACGATGCGCCTGCCTCGCTCGCCGCCGCGACGAAACACGTTTTATTCTATGAGACCGATCTTCTTTGCGATGGGATTTTATAGCGCGGGGTGGGCGTGCACGCTTCGGGTCCATACTTTGTGTTACGTTTCAGAGTGTGCAGCAACTACTAATTTTTTTCCATAGAAAAGGAGCTCAAATGTTAGGATTCGGATTTCAAAGGACAATACAACAGCATATTTGGTAAGCATAGTAGTTTGACTTTATTAATGGACAACAAATACAGTTTCCGATAGTGTTTTAATCATGAAATAAGGCGAATGTTTTCCATTGGAGATTCAACATGTAACTCAAATCTAGCGACATTATATTAACCAATGTTTTGACGCCAGAGCTCAACAGGCCAGCAGCCTGTTGAGCTCTGCAATGTTTCTGCCGTTTTATTGACTTTTGTTACGTGAGTGATCTGATATTTATATTAGTGGTGAGGTCATTTCTTGTACATGTGTTTGAATGGATTTGTGTATCCATAACTACTTTTTGGAGTGAGGATTGAAGCAGATTTGTTATGGCGTTTTTGACATTTTGGAAGTGTAACAAGGCTCCATTGGAAATTGTACATGACCTTCACATACATGCATTAGCATGTACTAATTAGCTGTTCTATGACACACACACACACACTCACACACACACAGCATCAACTGGTTGTGTGTGTGTCCAGCTACATGTAACTTTTTGTTTGTGCATAGAGTTATCTTTCTTCTGTTGCTGCTTGTAATTGTGTATGCATACACACACACACAGGAATTTTGTGACTTTAGTGCCTGCAACAAGAGAAATGTGTGATGCTTACTGGAATTCTCATGGAACAACTTATACATGATTGTGATGGTTTCACAGGACCGATAGGACCCATGCCATGGGTCTGCAGGGAGATGGGACTGCCGGGCAAGGTCAAGGACGGCGAGCAGGGAGTCAGGGGGTTACCAGGTCCGCAGGGTCAGAAGGGACAGCAAGGTCTAATTGGTGAAAGAGGACAAACTGGTCTTGTTGGTATACAATTACAAGGGAGACGCGGACTGCAGGGTGATTATGGGGGTGGACGGCAAGACTAGTGCCCCGGCTGTAGACGGCGAAGATGGACGACCGTGAACGCCTGGAATTCGCCGGGAACGCGGCGCCTGGAATTCCTAGTAAAGGAGAGAGGGGTGAGACTGGAGACCAAGGTTTCGCCGGACAGCCAGGCCTACGAGCAGGGTAACAGGGGGCTGAAGGGAGAGCTCGGTCTAACTGGAGACGACGGAAAACATGGTGACGGAGCTGAGATGGCCATATTTCGTTAAATATATGGGACACATTGATGGTAGATTACAAAATATCTGGGATCTTTTATTTGGCGTAACCCCATTAAAATATTTACTTAAATTTTAGAAATTAGTTATATTATATATGCGTACGTACGTACGTTTAGTTAATTTTACAACAAAAAACGTTAATAAGTAGCCTATAACAAACGTCATTAACACAATTGAATGGAATGATAAGATAATTATCAATTCGCATTTGTGTGTACTAGTAATTTACGAGTAATACATGTATTATTGTACCCGGAAGGATGGAACGTAGTTTCTTAGCATTGTGTGCACCTTCGAGGATGCCTGGCTGGAATGCTCCCCAGGGAGTGGATTAAACGTGCACTTTGTGTGCTGGATTGTTTGAAGTATGCATCCAATAACCGGGGTAATAATATAATTGTAAGCGCTTAGATATGATTATTGAATATGTTATTGAATATCATTAATTTATTTTATGTTCAGATTATAATATAAAATAAGAACTTTTTTAATCAAGTCTCATTTTTAATTGAAAATACTTTGTATTAATTAATGTACTTTGTATCTGTTATTGAAAACGATCATTATAAAATTATTTAATTTCTCAATTTCATATGAAGATACTTTGTATAAATTTACCTTCTATTTGTTATTGAATATGATAAAATTAATTTATGTTCAGAATATAATGTACATGTATGTAAGATAAAATTAAGTTAATTATTCAATTTTAATTGATGATACTTTGGATTTGCTATTGAATGTTAAATTTAATTTCTGTTAAGAATATAATACAAGTTAAACAATTTTAATTACTCAATTTTAATTAAACATAGTTTGTAATAATGTACTTTGTAAATGGAATACGATAAATTTAATTTGTGTTAGGAATATAACATGAATTAAGACTTGTTTTATTACTCAATCTTTATACCCTGTATTGCTTCCCTTTTGATATTACATTTGATTGTTTTAAAGATCTACTCGTTATTGAGTATGATAAACTTAATTTATGTTAGGAATATGATATAAAATAGATAGTGGGATTTGATATCCTTTAATTAAATAATTTCCATGCTCTTATTTTTGCATTTTTGTGATGCTTATTATTGTAATTTTCCAAAAGATATACATGTACTGTATTAATTTACACTTTGTTAGATTCAATATTTAGTTAGTAATATTACATATTTAAAAGTAAGTAACGAATCAGTAAATTGGTTCTTTGTTATTGTTACATTAAAATTAAAAGTAAATGAGAATATGAATTATAATAATCACATTTTTAATGTTAGTGCCTTTCTTGCCAAATGCATTCATAAATATGTATCATTTTGTTGTATTTTGATGTTAAATTATATATTTTTATTGTGTTGTAGTTTTTTATTCATGTATGTTCATATGTTCATGTACGCAAGGCATTTTAGTCTTCGGACTACAGTCTTGTTAATTTTGTTCAATAAATACCGATATATCTATCTATCTATCTAATTGACCTGTGTGGGACTACAAGCACAAAATATAGGGTCTTTGGAGCTACAAAAACCCTGAAACGGGAGTTAAGGGGACTACGGAGCAGACTAAAACTACCAAATACGGGCAAAATACATGAACTTCGAGCTACCAAAGACCTACGGAAACCCTCAAATGGTGGTCAAGGAGCTGACTAGAAGAAGAATAATGGACTTGAGGCTACTCAACTACCTAGCCAAGTCATTCCGGGGGTCTATGGAGTGGCAATTTGTGAAAATCGGGTATCTTTAGAGCGGCAATCGGGTGTGAAAACGGGGTTCTTTTAAGCGGCACATACCCGTCTTACATTATACATGAGTGCCCCCCCCCCCCCCCCCCCCCCCCCCCCCGGGATCTTTACCTTCATTAGGCGAACCAGTTATTCCCCTGTTTTGTTACTCTGGTTTTGTTACAAACTCGACAATTGTTGTATATTAATGGGACACTTTTAAATGAAGAAAATGTAATTAAAGTTCTTGGAATTTATATTCAATGTGATTTAAAATGGGATACTCAAGTAAAGGAAATGATAAAGAAGTGCAATCAGAAAGTTATATAATAATTAATATATGTTATGTACCTGGCCTTCAGGCTTGAAATTTGATAAGGCTTGATTTGAAACATTTTAATTTACCCATTAGGTCTAGTCTGACTGGATAATTTACTTAATTAGTAGATTACCGGGGAATTTAACATAACCAGGCACACACCGCTGATTATAGTTATTAGTAGATGTTACACTTACAAAACGAACCTTTCTGAATAACGCCCGATCTCCGCTTCGAGCACCTCTTTCACTCCCTGCTTCAGCCGCCCGAGGTAGCGGGGTGGCAGAGCGAAGTGCCGCATGGAGAAGACGACGCGGCATCCATTGCTTGGGTCTTTTGTCAATTTTGCCGCCTTCTTGAAGATGCCAAAAATCTCGGCATTGCTCATGGTGATTTGATGTACCTCATTAACATTTGGTGAACATTTTCATCATATCTTTTCCAGATTTACTTGTAAATTTAAATTTTGTTTGTGTCCGATCAGAACATGCTGTGGCTTATGGTTAGGGCAT
>JBAMJV010002684.1:0-82480 GCA_037951105.1 Echinarachnius parma
GTATATCAAGTATAAACATTATAAAACAAACAAAATCTTTAGCCACACTTTGGCGACAGTTGACACCTCGCAAGAACATTTTGAACAACACATAATGAGTAGCACAACTGTAAGCTAACACAATAGCCACTGGGAGAACTTAGACATGGTAATTCTACAAAACCTTGATAATTTGTTTAACTGCTTAACATTTCTTATATTGAATAACTGATACATCTTATATACATTTGATCCTTAAAAAAGGCTTTTAGCTAATTGCTTCCGATCGTCCTGAAATGCAGGGCACACTAAAATATGATGGAATTTACCCCCTGATCCTGCAGGGAACACAACTTAGTTACAAAGGCAAGTAGCGGTCATTTGCTATCTGGAGTTTATAATTTCCACACCGAAATCTAGACAAAGTTATCATATCCTTGCCTTTCAATTGTACAAAATATTTTAAAAAGCCAACCATAGTTTTAAAGTTCCTATAATGTATACACTAACGATTCCCATTAACCTCATAATTCCAATTCTGCTTATGCATATCATGTAACCTCAAGTTCAAAGACAATTTAACCCAATTAATATTCAATGGAACATCAAGAGTCCAAATATTGTTTACATTCCACACCTATCCAAAATATGTTTAACAATCACATTGTCTTCATTATCAAAGTAATTCAGAGATGTGCATTGATATTGAAGACAATGGGCTAGTACAATTATATAGGTTACTGGTAATTGTTGTGTTTTGTACGCCTAGATTACGAAGTTATTGATATTTACTGAAATATTGATAATCAGAGTTCCCTAAACCACCATACAATTTTACAGTCTCTATCATTCCGGTGGTATTTGGAGGATTTTAACGACAGGTTATTTTTGTTATTCTTTTCCACAATTCAGGCCTAAATTATGTATTTTTCTAATAAGAAAAAAATGTATTGTTTTATTTACCTGAAATGAAAAATAATTTACTTCTCTTTCAAATAATGTTTATCCCAACGATATTGAATGTAATATACAACATTAATATCACGATAAATGATAGAGTGCAATCGTTCGCTACAAATTTGTAACAAGGTAAGCACTAATAATTGTACAATAAACAAGAGCCCGTTGTTAGGTGCAAAACAGACGTTAAGGTTGAGTGACGATTTGAGGGAGAGCAAAACAAATACAGAGTGTGTATATTGTATGGTTGAGAAAAAGTCTCTTAAAGGGTATTGTAGATGATTTGAATATTTTTGTTGATGAGGTAGAATTAACTTAACAAAAATAATTACACATAAATGTGCTAACAAAAAGTTTAAACCCTGTTTGTTTTGTAACGCCAGTATCAGAAAAGTGTACATTTTCATAAATGGTTCAACCTCTGTTATTTAAAATATGTGCAAAGGGATAAAACAGTATCAGATCATTCATAGCGTATCTCTTCCTGTTTCATATCTGTTAAAAATGTGGCGAAAATGTACAGTGCCAAAACGTAAATCATCTAGCGAAATCTCATGTTCCATCTATGTCCCACCCGACCAAAAAGTATGCCCCCATCATCCGGCTATGAAAGTGAAACGTGAAAATAGCTCGCGAAAAGTATCATAATTCGAATACTTTGTCAACAATCGTAGCTAGCGTTTCCGCACGCTTTCTAATTAATAAGGGAGATATTTGAACTAGAATTATTAACAGAACCAAATCCTTTTAAATAGATCTCCGATGCCGCCACGGTGGATTATGCATTGAATGTGCTAATCCGTATTGGGCCTAAATGTGTCTTACTGGTGGAAAAACAGTATAATTTTGGATGATTACATAGGCATGGGCTCAATTTAGAAGACGGTGCTGTACTTTCCCACTATACAAAACTCGATTATTCAAGCATACAAAATAATCACAACATACATTTTACACAAAATAGATTCACCACTAGTTCGACTATTACTGATTCAACTAATGTAAACACATTACACATTAACTCATTTTATTAACAATGTAAACATAGTAAACGGAGAACAGAACATTAAGTGCAGAATACGATACAAAGATCTGTTTCCCTGAATATAATAACACAATACAATAAATTAGTATGTCAATACTAAATATCGTCTAATTACGATATACCTAGCTTAAAGGGAAAGTTGAGTTTTGGTAGAGAGGGCGCTAGACTACTTAATTGGTTTGTGAGGTAATGAAAAACTGAGTGTCAAATTTGAAAGAGCATAATATTTAAACAATAAAAATCATCTTTGTTTGATCAAAATCGGTTCAGAAACGGCTGAAATATCCATAAATATAACAATTTGTAATAAACCCGGGGCCCCTGGTTTATTAGAGAATTTTGAACCAGCCGTTAAAAATTTAAAAAAATGCTTCTTCTTTTCAAAAAAGTTACAAAATAGGTATTTAAATAGTTGTTGGTTATTTCTCTATCTAATCACTATTTCAACAAAGCATCACATGCACAATATTTTATTCAAAATGGTTAAAACCGATGAGTGTTTAGGAGCGCCCTCTTACGTTTTAACGGCTCTTTTTGAATGATAACATGATCTTTACTACGTCATTTGTAATTTTGTGTTCCTTTCTAGTTATAACTATTAGTTTGTAATGTAATGATGCAGGACTTCTATTTATGTTATACTTACATTTGGTTTGATGGTCATTTTTAATTAAAATTGTGCCCTAAACACAATAAATAACTTATGCATTATTAGTTAATTCGCATGTTAGCTATTCTCAAGGGAAAAAATCCTGTATTTTTCATTTAGGTAAAATTGTCATAATGATATACAATTATTTTGCGCCTGGAAGAGGAAAATTTTCAAGTTTTGGCGGACATTTTTTTTTTTTATTAAAAAAATGATGTTTTGTGATTGGCATCTTTCAGATTTAGAATCAGCATGAACAAATAATCTAAAATCAATCAAAGATTGTATTCAATTGTGAAATTCATAAAAAACAAACGACGATTATACAAAAACAAAAATCAAAAATCTTAAAAAACACAGGCAAAATGTATTTATCAATTATGTATAATAATATCACGATCAGCAAGATTATCTGACTTTCTCCATTTCCGTCTTCAGCTGCCTGCAGCTCTGGATGTTTTCGTCATACCAGGGCAGTGTTGGATGACTCGAGGACGGTCTCGGCCTCGAGTCTCGGACTCGGGGACCCCGGCCTCGGCCTCGGACTCGGACTCGAAGGTCGTGGACTCGATGATGGCCGAGTCCAGCTCGAGACCGGCCAATTTCCGTATATTTTGTATATTTGTATATTCGCTATTCTGTGCTATAATTCTGCAAGTAGTTCATAATTTAATCTGTGTTTAAGCAATCATATCAGCGGCTGGAAACGTCGCGACGTAGCAACATAATGTAAGCTATTTCAATGAAAAGTCAACGAAATATTGTTTACAGCTCGGCATGCCTGTGGAGTAAATACAACGGGATGGTCCCCATTCATAACTTATTACACAGGGATACATCTGAGCAATCGTATCCTATGTTGACTTTTCATTGAAACAGTGTATTGTGCTGCTGTGTCGCTGTACAGGGTGCAATTTGTACGGCTTTTCATTCTAAAGTTCGACATGGGCGTCAAGTGTGTAAAATGGGGCAGTGTAAATAACCCATTTCATTTAAATGTGTGACCTTACCATAGCTGTTTCTACGGGAATCAATAATATATTCATGGTCTGAGTTACATTTTCTTCAAAATGTCATTAAACAAATGTGTACACATTGTAACGATAAACATAAAAAGGCCAAAATTAGTGCACCACTGCCATGTACATTTGCAATGAGACATCGCCATTTTGTATTGATCCTGAGATGAGTTTTGTAATTGCTGGTTTACTTGGATTTTTGATGCACATGGGACTTATAACTTATAAAACATGTATAATAAGAATATGTAAGCCGCTATAGCTCTCTAGTGATGTATAATTTAAAGAACGTAACTTTCTTCGCGAAGCTACTTTAAAAGTTAAAAAGTGGGCTATATTCTGATCTTTAAAGGGACATTTTCCCCAACATATAATCACCTTTGATTATGTTCTCTAAACGTTAAAACACAATTTCATGCAAATACGACCAACATTGGCCTTTTGAGCAAGGGATGAGCATCATTCAAAGTCACTCGCTGTACGGGATAATCCCATTCATCGCGAACACCATGGAGGCTGCCATTGGTGTTTATGAACTCGAATCGCTCTATGATGTGATGTCAAACCCGAACTACTCTTTTTGTTGGCTCACGTTTGGCCTTGTGTTTGTGCAAAAACCCCGCGAGCTGCGAGAGCTAACAAAAAGAAGCGGAGCTTGTTTGTTCGGGTTTGACGTAGCATTTCGGCGCGAACAATTAAAAATCCGGGTTTCAAAAAATATAATGGCAACCTCCACGCTATACGCGATGAATGGGATTAGCCCATACCGCGATTGACTTTGAATGATGCCCCTCCTTTGTTCAGAGGGCAAACATTGGACATATTTGCATGAAAATATGTTTTAATGTGTAGATAAATTAATCAAAGGTAAATAGATGATGGGGAAACTTTCCCTTTAACAACTTAATTCGCCTTTGAAATACCTATGAAGAGCATTATACACGGATACCAGCTATGTAAATTGATAAATCAATACAAAACATTAGCAATACAAAACAACAAATATATAAGAATATCAAATGTTAATATATTGATTTGTTTAGAATTGTTTAATTAGCGATACAATGATACAAAATCCATTCACAACATCATAACCTTTCATAATTTAAATCAGATACGGAGGGCGGTGTGTGTGTGTGTGTGTATGTATGTGTGTGTGTGTGTGTGTGTGTGTGTGAAGAGGGGGTGGGGGATGTAGGGGGTTGGAGGGGGTCGCAAGACCAAACTGACCTCATTAACGGGACTTAGTAACATTGTCCAAATCCTCAAAATCCAATTGAAATTATAGCGGTTCCCTCATGCCTTGTTGTATTATTATTAACAAAAAAGCATGGGACAGGTTTCGTTTTTTCAAATTTCCCTTTCGTCAGAACCGTGTACAAAGTGAGTGCAATGAGTAAGTGAATTTTCACACAACACCCAGTGGACATATCATATAACAACAATATACATTGCATCAACCACTCATCGCCTTTTGTACATGTCAACAAAGTTACTAGAGCCGTTTAATGGACTACAAACATAATTATAATCGAGGACTACTCACCCAGATGCCCATTATGGACGAAGTGTAACTGAAGACTTACATGACAAGTTCAAAGCAGAGTCTCTTACTAGTTCGTAAAAGAGGTACACTCTGAAACTTGAAAGGGGGTGTTGTTGTTAAGGATTGGCCCTATAAATGGCTTATAAATTATGACCTTCTAGGAACACACTCTAGGTGGACAACCTTGTGGATTATCTGCTGGAAGTCCACATCAAGCGTACACTGTTGAAGTATATGCCGCACCTTTATTCATCAGTTTATCTAGCCCGCATCGTGATCGGAGTCATGACGTCGGAGATGAAGAATTGTAGTCGAGGTCATGACAGCAGAGTAAACCACAACCGCTCATAACTACAGAGCATTCCTTCAAGATCATATGTGCAGTGTTCTGGTCAACGTGAAAAAAGTGTTTGAAGGCACTTATATGGTATTTTGCAGTGGGCAAAAGAAGACAAGACTCAATGCGCTCAACACCTTTTAAAAATAATAGGAATAAAAAAGAAGCTTTATAATGGGCCAATTCCACCTAAACACGGATCCCAAGAAGAAAGGAGAAAGAACAGCTTCACCAGCTTCATATAAATGGTCCTTGCCCAAACAAATATAAAGTTCAGAATAAATTTCAAAGTTTTAAAATAATATTTCAAATGTCAGCTAACAACTAAAATCAACTCCGCCATCAAAATTATACTTCCAAAGCTTCAACAGATGATTTAATATGTCGAAATGTCAACGTAATTTGTCTCGGTGTTCAGATCCTGGCGCGACACTCCAGAAACCCTTCTGCCTGACCGATGGTTGTTTGTTTGTGTTTTGTTTAATTTCCAAATCAATATAACATATACATCAAAAGTCAGAACATAATACACAAACATTTTAAACAGAAGTATTATTACAAGTTCATAATAAAAAATAGTATATGTGTATGTTGCTATAATTATATACAATGATAGGTGGTAGGATGGCCGGTTTCAGATCCATCATCATGTTGGATCTTTTCTTCCACGGGGTCCTATAAACAACAATGTAACATATAACATATCTAGTAAATAGTCACGCATTTTCTTTTCAATTACAGTACCCCACCCCCTATTTTATATAAAAAACAAACATTTTGCCGTTCAAAATACCACGAAATTTATGCAATTTGGAGAATAGGGCACCTGATATCTCAACAATTTAAAGGGGTAGTATAGTTTGGTAAGGCTGAACTTTATTAATCAAACCTGGACAGTAACATTATAAACTAATAGTTATAACTCCACCATGCTCGATAGGTATACAAAATTACAAACGACTAAGTACAAAGCCTGTTATCATTTAAAAAAGAGCCATTAAAACACAAGAGGGCGCTCTCTAAAATGGCATTGGTTTCAACCATTGTTTATACACAATTATGCACGTGATGTTTGATTGAAATAATGAATAATGATTGTGGATGTAGTGTGGCAAGATCGGTAGAGCGCGCGCTTTCTGATCATGAGATCCCGAGTTCGAACCCTGCCCACTGCCTTTGTCCTTCAGCAAGACAATTTATCCACAGTTGCTGCTCTCTACCCAGGTGTATAAATGGGTACCATGGTCGGGTGTTAATTAGCATTTGCGCCATCATCAGTGGCAGCACGGCTAGTATGCTTCCCGGGGAGTTGAGAAAGTATGCAATATCATTGTGTGGGTTTGAAATGTACCTGATGACCATGGGTATTAATATTAATATGCGCGGTAGAATATATACACATAGTTTCCGCGCTCTATAAATGATTTATTATTATTATTATGATTAAATAGAGAGATCATCAACAATTATCTTTAAAACGCTTTTGAACATTTTTGAAAAAGTGTAAGCATTTGTTTAATTTTTTGAAAAAATCATTTAATTATTTGGGCCCCAAATAATTATTAGGTCAGATATATTTTTTGATATTTCAGCCGTTTCTGGACCGATTTTGACCAAATATTTATTCTGCCATTAAAATTGTCTGGTCTCTCAAATTCGACACTCAGTTTTTCATTACCTCACAAACAAATTGTGATGTGCAGCGCCCTCTCTACCAAAACTAAACTACCCCTTTAAACTCGAGCTATTCTGAAAACTAGCCCAAGCAAGGGCCGAGGGGCTCAGGGCGAATTCGCCCCCGAAATACCAAAAAGAGCGCCTGAACATCATCCTTAATTGTATAGAGTACAATGCAAATTAATTTAGGGAGGGTTAATTTCATGCAGGTAAGCTTGGAAAGTGTAGCCCCTGAAAAATAAATGTTACTTTTGCCATAATGTTTAGCTTGGTGCATGTTGCAAATCACCTGTCACATACTTGGCACATAGAGTCTGATTGGCCAATACACAGCTAGGCAGATGCCTTTTGACCTTTTCATTTGGTGCTTCTGATTGGTCAATTGTGACATCATCAGTGTGAGAGGCTTCAATCTGCTAGATCATATTCCAAGCAAGCAGTTTGGCTACATGTTTATTAATTTCTCACTAACACCCAAACATTGAAGATGGGAACATCATATTCCTCTTATTTTTGACATGCCCTTAAAGGGACATTCCCTCTTTTCCAAGCCAAATTAAAAAAGTTGCGAGGTTTTTTTGTCTTATCTGAAAGAAAATGTCATTTAATAGCATGCCTGAACAAATTAGGGTTGAAATATCTTTTTCGTGGAGTTATAGACGTAAACTAATAAACCGTCGTCCAATTTTAATTGTGCATTATATGTATATTCACCCAGTGAGGAAGTTCGTGCACGGATTCCAAGAAGTACCACAACGCTATGCGTGACCCCTCCGTGACCCGCGCACAAATAATAATAGCATGACCGCACACTAGGTAAAATAACCAAACCTCGCTTAAACTGACTACATGTAATTACATATTCTTCATTTTAGAGATTTTTTTCCGTGACATACCTTTACAAATGTTGGCTTAACAATACCTTTACAAGAATTAGTACAATATAGTTGTAATATTATGCTAAATCAGTTAAACTCTTTCATTGACCGATATATAGTCTGCTGGAGGGACGCATTCGTTTTTCAGTCGTAGAATCCAAATTATAGGGCTGCTCGATCTGATTTGTTTTGTTTGTGTTTCATTCATCCCCATCCTTCAACTGGAAACTGTTCAGACGTTTTGTAAAAGAGGGACTGTCCCTTTAAAGGGATCTTGTAATGTTGTTGACATGTGCACAAAGTGATGAGTGGTTGATACAATGTATATTGTTGTTATCTGATATGTCCAACTCATTGCACTCACTTTGTACATGGTTTCCGCTGTCCAGTGGATAATTTTACATCTGAACACTTCAATCGTAAATATATTTTTAACGAAGGGAAATTTGAAAAACAGAAACCTTTCCCATGTGTTTTCTTGTTAATACAAATACTGTACAACAAGGTATTCATGGTATTAGGGAACCGCTAGAATTGCAATTAGATTTTGAGGATTTGGACAATGTTACTAAGTCCCTTTAAAGTATTAAGAGTATTAAAAATAAAATTATATTTGCTTAATATAATTATACCATAATGATGAAAATATAGCTTTGTTGCTGTATTAGTCTGTATTACAAGCACATTTAAAGTATTGTTGTGTAGTGTTGGACAACACTTGTACAACCTAAAATAGATCCATGAGAACTTTTATTGTTATTGTTTAGTATGCAAGTTTAGTAATGATTTTCTACGGACCAACTTTAAGCATCATTACATTTTAATAAGCTTCATACACGTACAACAAAACAAAAAGCTAACATTATGTATCAATTTGCTAAAGAATGAATGTGCTTGAACGAACTATTTGTTAGGCTTGAATCGCATTATCAAACACGATCCGGTGAATGTATCAGGGTGCCAAATTATGGAATTCTGTAGTAAATTACATATCCTCTCAGAATTGATTATTTGTCTTTAAAAAGGGTTTGAATAGATTAATTGTATAAATCAAGCTTCCTGTAAAATTGTATTGCTAAATATGATACGACTTTTTTTGTTTGTTTGTTCGTGGGCTTTCCTGTATTGCCTTTCACCCCGTTTGTATTTGTCAAGGTAGATATTGTGTTGTGTATGTTTTATTGTAAGGACCCCTTTGAAAACCACCCTGTGACTGATAAGGAAATTGAGAGATCAACATAATTATCAGTAATAATCATCTTTTGGGTTTTTTGTTTTACTTTGAAAAAGACTGCAAATTTCGGTTTTTCCGTGCGCTCCGCGCGTAAATGGTTTCTCATCTGGAATTCAGTTGGTGAAATTTAAAAGATTAAAGTGTGTTAACTACAGTGACTACATTGTATAATTCTTCGTAAATTCAAAAATGGCCGTCATCAGTTATTCCACGTAATTCAGCAGCCTAAACATTCAGCTATATCACGAGGGCTTATTTGTACTTGCTGTTACATTTTTGGAATGACTAAATTGCATATGACGTGCGCTAATATGAAATGGATAGTTCAGTTTTGGTATAGAGGGCTCTGCACGAAAACATTTGTTGATGAGGAAATTAATACTGCGTATCGAATTTGGAAGAGCATACAAGTGTAAAGACATAATACCCTTCGTTTCATCAAAATCTGTTCAGAGACCGCTGAAATATCCATGAATAAATATCCATGACAATTTGTATTGTGAGGCCCATAATAATTCAAAAAGTTTGAACCATCCGTTGATAAAGAACATTTGTAAAAGATGATTTTAAATAGTTGTTGATGATCTCTCTTTTTCATTATTATTTCGACAAAGCATCACATACACAATTCTCTTATAAATTGTTGAAACCAATGAGTTTTAAAAGGTGCCCTATTGTGATGAGTTTTAACGGCTCTTTGTGAACGATATTATGTTCTAGTACGTATTCGTTTTTAATTGTTGTATATCTTTATATATGGTGGAATTATAACTATTATTTTGTAATGTAAAGATGAAGGTTATGGTTACTAAAATTTAGTTTGACCAAAACTGTACTCTCTATATCAAAACTCAACTCAACTCAACTATAGTGCACACCATATTACTTAGTATCCCATGCAGTGTATTATAATGATTGCGGTATCAAACAATCTGAACTTGCTGGTATGATTCAATTATTATGACTGTCAACCCACAAGCATGACAAAGAGTACTGTGCATTTTTACGTACATTGACCTGAATGTGTAATGTGGTACAATACGTTGACTCCTCCCACGTCCCCGCCGATGCTTACCAGTTGGTTGTGGGCTTCACTGATAAAGCTGATATGAAGTACGTTTGTTCTATACATTATCTTTGAAAATAATAACGTGGAGTGATGGCTGCGTGGATAAGACCAGTCAGACTGATCACCTTTCCAGTCATTCTTCTCGCTATTTCATGTTATCTAATGTTGTATTTTGTCGCAGTAAGTAGACATGACGTCGTGAAATTATTAAGTGGTGATGGCTATAGTGGCGCTTCGTACGGTAGAGAGCAAGAGCCACATCAGAACACAACGTTCCAAAACAAATCTGTGGTAACAAATACCGACATCAACGAATATACTACCTCGCAAGTATTAGAGTTGACTAACACTGGTGTAAATGATTCGAAAGGCTATTATGATAACCGAACCCGTGTCCATGAAGTTACAGAAAGCACCCACGCTGGTGTCTCAATAAGTTCACACGATCCTAGGACAGGAGTACATGACGCCATAATCGATGATGTCTATGCGAAATGCAACTGGATGAAACAATCCGGATGGAGAACAGGTTATCGCAAACACGATTATAGATATCTGATCAATCCAACCCGTGCATGCAATTTTACTAAAACTACCGAAGCCGGGGGAAATATGACGATTCTTATATTGATATCGTCTGGATTAGCCAACGTCGATCGCCGCGACGCTCTGCGCGAGACGTGGATGAGATGGAGCATCGAACACCAATTACCTGTCAGGATTATGTTTCTTCTAGGAGCCAGCGGGGATCCCGTCGTGATGACAAAGGTCCGGGCGGAGGCTGATAAACATGGCGACATCGTGCAAGAGGATTTTATCGATGATTATCACAACATGACGCTCAAGACCATCATGGCCTTCAAGTGGGCGGCCACCTTCTGCGGCGACGTAGTCGACTTCGTGATGAAGATGGACGATGACTGCGTGCTCCACGTCCATAATCTTGTCCGAGACCTCGCTGCCGCACCTACCGCGTTCCACAGCTCCTACCTAGCGGGTTCCCCATGTACACATTTTGTTCCCTTCCGAAACCCAGGGAGTGTGTCCTGCGTTCCAAAAGATATCTACCCATCACAAGTCTACCATACATTCCCACAAGGCGCGGGATATGTCATTTCGATCGACATGGCGGGAAAACTCTACCGTGCATCGCAAGAAACCCTCCACTTCCCTTTCGATGACGTCTTCGTGGGTATGCTTTTGAGGGTCATTGGCGTTAAGATGCGCGAGCGGAGCTCATTCTTTTTGTCCGCACACTACAAGTATAAACATGACAGAGGCAGATACATTCGGAATGAGAACTCTTTATTAGCTTTGCAGAAAGGGTATCTAACTTGGGATGTATCACCAGAAACAGTAAAGTACGTATGGCAAGCCATATTAGACAATAAATGGCCCGAATACGATCATCCAAATAAAGACAACTGCGACAAAAAGTGTGTCGAAAATGCTGAATACCTTCCATAACAAATACATGTGTAAGTTACATACAGTTATTCCTTCTTTACTTGTGTAATATGTTCAGAATGTTATACAATATGAACATTACAATTTTAGAAATGTCAGTGAATGTCAATACATTGTCTAGTTTATTGAAGGTTTGAAATATGTATAATATCACATGGCGTATGTACTCTGTAGGCTTTCAGGCTGTTAATTATAACACAACATGTGGCAAGATCTTTTATTTCACATTAGTATTTTGTACACAGTGGTTAGTGTCAAATACTGTACCTTAAACCTTGAAGGGGAAGTTCAGTTTTGGTATAGAGGGCACTGCACAAATTGTTTACGTGAGCTAATGACAAATTGAGTGTCAAATTAGAAAGATCATTCAAGTGTAATTGACAGAATAAATGTTGTTTGATCAAAATCGTTTCAGAAACGGCTGAAATATCAATAAATATATCGGAAAACAAATCTTGGGTCCATATTTATTCGATGATTTAAACAATAAAAATGCTTACACTTTAAGAAATACAATTCAATAAAGGTTTTTAAATAGATGTTGATGATTTCTCTATTGAATAATTATTTGAAAAAAAAACCACATGCATATTTTGTATGAAATATGGTTGAAACCAATGTTTTTTGGAGGGCGCCCTCTTGTGTTTTAATGGCTCTTGGAAAATAGTAGGCTTTTTACTTAGTCGTTTGTAAATTTCTATACCTTTTGAGCATGCTGTAGTTATAACTATCAGTTTGTAATGCTATTATGCAGGTTTTGGTTACTAAAGCTCAGCCTTACCAAAAACTGTACTACACCTTTAATAGTATAGCCTGGGAACAAAGTGGGCGAGCTGTTTGCAAATAATATGTACCTCGAAATGATAGTTTTCTCTAAATGTATCTAAGAAAACATTATTTGTATGACATATATGTGCAGACTGCTCACACCAAGCTACTAATCAGTGAATTAACTGAAGATTATTTATCCAGCACGGAAATTATACATTTTAAAGGTAAAGTGGCATGTTGTGAGAGAGGGTTTCGAAAATACTAAATTAGCTTCCTTCATAATTTTGACAGGACAATTTATTTTCCCCAAAGTAATATTTGAGACTTAAATCGTATATCAATTATCATTGTCATATTTTTGCGAATTATATGTGACATTTCCAAAGAAAATAACAATATTTACTCAGTAGAAAATTGAAAATCAGTATCTAAATTGCCGGTTTTCAGATCCTACTGACGATTGAGTATAAAAACTCGGATAGTATTGAATACGATCGATGTTGTCGAATATGCTGCTGTGTCAGTAGTGACGTAAGCCGCTTTTGTTAGTACACGCTCAGATGCGCTCACTTGATGTTTCGCAAGGAACCGTTGGAAAAGATGGCAGCCCTCTAACCAGTGCTCAGTCAAAGCAGTTGATAGTAGTTTCAAAAACATTGATTATCTCCATTATAAGTAATACCTAAGAGGAAAGAATCGACTAGAGGTGACAGGAATGATGTACTTATCAGTAACAACACTAGGACATTCCGGCGCTTCCTTCTCCTTTATCATTTTTGTAATAATTGCAAACAATATTAAGACATGTTAACAACTTTGGAATAAAAAAAACGCTCGAAAGCACACAAATTAATGTTGGTAATGTATTAATTTATGTTAAACCTTAACAAAATAACAATACAAATTCTGCATATGTATAACATTTAAGTTTATATATGAAGAGCTTTCTTCCAAAAGACGCTATAATTATCCACTTTTTCAACTTGCGAGGAAAACAAGTTTTTTTGCCCAACTTTGTACACGTGCCTATGGGAAAATGAAAATTGAACTTGATTTTGAGTGAGTAATTTGTCGTAAAATGTGAATTCCCAGATAGCTTCGTAGTTTATACATGTAGATATATCGTTAACTTAATTTTGTATGAAGAGTAGATTTCGCGTATTGAACTGCGATGTGCGTGTGCGGGCGCATCGCATGACGTCATCGATCTATCCTTAATTTCTTTCTTGTATCGACTGTAATCGCATCGAAGTTCAATACTGTTGATATTATATACAACAACAAGGACATGATAACAATGTTTTCATTATATAAAATTACAACATGTATTTTGTTTATAGAAATTTACATTTCACTTATGATCGTTTATAATCGATCATGTATTCCCCGATAGAAAAATCACTGGTATCTATTCAAAACAAAGATCAAGACACATTGAAAACAAAAAATGCTGCCGATTGTCGCGTGTGTTGAACTTTGTTTGAATAGCTACCAGGCATTTTGCTATCGGGAATACATGGTCGATTATAAACGATCATAAGTGAAATGTAAAATTTCTATGAACAAAATACATGTTATAATTATTTATAATGAAAACATTGTTATCATGTCCTTGTTGTTAAATATAATTTATACAAATATAAATGAGACCTGTATAATGGTGTTATAAATATGATTTGAAGGCTAATTATTCAAGAATCAACTCTCGGCAAATACTAACCATTAAAAAATACTATAAAAAAATATGAAAAAATATTATGAAGAGGTGTCTATATATTTAACCGAATTTTAATATTGGTAGAATGATAGGATGATAAGTTTAGGATTAGGATTCGGATTAGAGCTAGGATATAGGCTTAGAAATATAAAATGTAAATCGAAGAGCTTTCAACCAAAAGGCGCTACATCCACTTTTTCAACTTCCGAGGAAAACAGGTTTCTTTGTCCCACTTTGTACACGTGCCTATGAGAATATGAAAATTGAACTTTCTATATTTTGATTTTAAGTGAGTTATTTGTCGTAAAATGTGGATTCCTAGATAGCTACGTAAATTATACATGTAGATATATCGTTAACTCAATTTGTATGGAAAGTGGATTTAGCGCCTTTTGGAAGTGAGCTCTTGTGTAGAAAACGTACAAACATGTAACATTCCACCTTCTTTTTCTTGAAAAGTGTTAGCTTGTAAGTCATCTGGACGTTCTTTAACGTTCTTAAAACGTTTTTAAAACGTTCTTAAAATGTCTCCAGCGTCCGACAGGTTTTTTGCAGGTCCTTGCACTTAAAAGCAAATACATACAAGGTGTTTTATATGGGTTTTTCTAACGTTTATACAACGTTTGAAAAACGTCCTGTTAAAACGTTAAGACGTCCAAAACCTTCCACAAAAACACGTCCTAAAAACGTTTAAACAAAACGTCCAAGTAACCAACTTGGAACCTTTTAAAAACGTTCAGAAAACGTCCGATTGTTAGTTGGGTATTAACAAATCTTGGAGCTGTTGGTTGTTTAATGTGTATTACTTTGATATTGATGTAAGCCAATTTTGAATTTGAATGAACTTTGTATCAAAACGAATGAGTAACTTACGGAATTGGCCGACAAAATTTAATTATTTTATTGCTATTAATTAGCATGAGTTAATTTTCAATTATTTTCACAAACATGGAAACAGTAAGCTAGAGCGGGAAAAAGAGTTTCTATAACATTTTCTCTCAGTGTTGTGAAGATCATTACTTCAATTTAGCGGATAAATATAAATGTTGGCATTTTCACTCTCCGTTCCGCTTGAATTAATGTCTCATGTATAGTGATCAATACGCCACGGTGTCACCCTAAGAAGAGATATTTTAAATATTCGATTTTTCGGTCAATTTCGTGAGCTTTTCATTCGTTTTGATACAAAGTTCATTCAAATTCGCGAAATACAGCCGTCGCACAGTGGGCCAGGTGTGAGCAAAAGTGCGTCAAAATAGTGACTTGGTCATGGAAATGAAATTGCCTTTTTTCATGTTTTAAGCAAAGATTACAACCTGTAGAACATCTCCGAACAATATTTCTTCTCGATATTTATTTTAAGTGGGTCATTTTTCTTCACAAAGTCCAGAAATGTTGATTTTAGGTAACACATTGTGTTAAATGCAATATTGCGGTTTTGTCATGATATTTGCCAAACGGCTTGCTTAATCGACTTAAAATTTGAAATGCTCGTTTTATAATAGTTATTCTAAGTAATCATACATTTTAAAGCCAAACTATTAGTTATGTCGGAATTTATGTTTAGTAGAATCAAACAAATAATGTGAGAAAATCGATGTTTTTTTTCATGCGCAAAAGTGGTCAACATTGCTGTCGATTGCTGCGCTAAACATATCATGATTGCCTTCCTTACAATGTATGCTTTACTTTGATACCAAATTTGTCTGCCACCATCTGCCACCTTATGAGTAAGAAGCGGTTTTCCAACCACATGTTCGCCTTTTTTGTTGCCGATATCGCCCTTTTTTGCGAAAGAGCGCGCCGTGCGCTCATACCAACGAACGTTGAGGGCGTAAATACGTTCGTTGGGATCATACCATTGAAGTATATCACGTTAGTACTTCAATGGCTCATACATAGGCAAACTACATAAGATACAGTTGTACGCTTTTTCTTTATTGACACAGGTAGCATCTATAAGAAGTCCTCTGACATTTTGTCTAAGAGTATGGGAAAAGCATATGGATTGTATGAAAGTAGTCATGGAAGGAAAATCACAGAAAGCGAAATTCAAGATAGCGGGGGAGAGAGATAGCGAAAGAAAGAAAGAGGTGGAGAAAGAGTGAGGGGGAGAGAGGGGGAGAAAGAAAAAAACAAACAGAATTTTAATGACGTCATAGAAATTTGGAAATGCTCCAACTGTATTTCTTAGGTCCAGAAACCCCTTATATAAGTTCCACTAATCAGTGTAATTTAAATCTGTCTGGTTACAATGAATATATCCCTTGTCCAATCAAAAAACAGTATTTTGATGACGTCAGAGAAATTTGTAAATGCTCCAATTGTGTTTCTTAGGTCCAGAAACCACTTATAAGTTCCACAAATCAGTGTAATATGAATCTGTCTATGTGTTACAATGAGTATTTGCCTTGTCCAATCAGAAAACAGTATTTTGATGACGTCAGAGAAATTTGATAATGCTCCAACTGTGTTTCTTAGGTCCAGAAACCCCTTATAAGTTCCACTAATCAGTGTAATATGAATCTGTCTATGTGTTACAATGAGTATTTGCCTTGTCCAATCAGAAAACAGTATTTTGATGACGTCAGAGAATTTTGAAAATGGTCCAACTGTGTTTCTTAGGTCCAGAAACCCCTTATAAGTTGCACTAATCAGTGTAATCTGAACTTGTCTATGTGTTACAATGAATATTTGCCTTGTCCAATCAGAGAACAGTATTTTGATGACGTCACACGGATTTGAAAATACTCCCATCGAATTATATGGGTCTGAAAACCCTTAGTTCCTTTAAACTGGAACTTCATTAACCTTCTTCAATGAGTAATACATTTTGGCACACTTTGTAACGGTTCTGGCCCACTGTGCGTCGGCGTGTAAATGTCATTCAAAGTAGCACTTTTTTTCATTTGATTTACTTATTTTGTCAATCGATTTAGCAATTTTATCATTAAATTTAACAACCGCTTACAAATGCGCAGTTTGCATTCAATTTCGTCAACAATGGCAAATCGTACGTCCGGATCATTCAATTTCACATTGGGTCGTTCAAAATAACAAAGTTTTTATTCAAATTCGCCAATCATTACAAACCTATGGTATACATGGTATATGCACATGTTTCTCATCTAAATTAAACAAATGAGTTATACAGGGTGGCCCAGAAATAACGTAACGGGGTGCTTGCTATAATGAAGACACATGATGCCCGCCATAGCAACTAGTAACGTTCAATGCGTGCGCCATCGTTAGTACCCCTTCTTCAATCTCTATACACAGCTCAGACACAGCTGAACGCACACTCACAATGGCGCACGGTTGATCGTTACTCGATGCAGTATGGCGGGCATCATGAATCTTTAGTATGGCAAGTACCCCGTTCCGTTATTTCTGGGCCACCCTGTATAGCATATAATTATTGTCATTATTTTTCAATATCCGATGAATTGTTAAAAAAAAAACTCCTTGCATACCAAATAAGGGACATGGGCTTCAACAGGCGGGAGACAGGGGGATCATGCCTCCCGCCCCCCCCCCCTCCCCCACATTTGAAAATGGAGGGTAATGCCCCTCTCCCACCATTTTCAAAAGTGAATACAATGAATATATGTTTGATTCCATACTTTGTTCTGAAATGTATGTCATATGTATGCACCAAATCTTACAAATTCAAGCCCAAAAGTACAAAAGCTCCCTACAGTGGGTGATGTACAGTTCCCCTCCCGTATCAAACTCACTAATGATTGTGTTGTGTGATTGTGATCGTGATAGTGATTGAGATTGTGACTGAGATGGTAATTGTGACTGTGAGCATGATCGTAATCAGTGGCGTAGACAGGTTCTTACACCTGGGGGGGGGGGGGGGATGATTTGCCGTTTACCGGACCAAGACCAATTTGTTCGCGGCCGAGACCACCTGCCGAAATATTTCGAGACCAAGACAATTGCTTGAAAGTCCTCTCAGTGGGAGGGGGGGGGGGGGGGGGGGGGTTAGATGTTAAAATGGTTGTGACCAGGCGGGCCGGAACCTATGGGGGCTCACGATTTTGTTTGTGTAGGGGCTTATGCCCAACCACACTCACAGTGGTGCCAACTGAGACGAAGAAGCGAAGCGACCAATCCCGAGTGAGCGAAGTGGCTGAGCGGGGGGGGGGGGGGGGAGGGGGGGGGGGGGGGGCGGAGGGTGTGGGAAGGGGGTGTCCCCCCTCCCACTGTAGGGAGCTTTTGCATTGTTTGACTTGAAATTTTGCAATCTGGTGCTTGGTTAGATAGGAAATTCGGGCTTACATTGACTGTATCTGGGATAGCGTGTTATGATTTGATCGACCAGAAATATATATTTTCACGAAGAAAGCAAATAATTGACACACTAATGAATATGCACCCCAACACAGGGAGCGAAGTGACTGAGCGGGGGAGGGGCGGGAGGGTGTGGGAGGGGAGTGTCCCCCTCCCACGGTAAGGAGATTTTGTATTTTTAGACTTGAAATTGTGCAATCTGGTGCTTACCTAGATAGGAAATTCGGGCTTAACATTGACTGTATCTGGGAAAGCGTGTTATGATTTGATCGACCATAAATTTGTAATATATTTTCACGAAGAACACAAATTAGTGACACACTAATGAATATGCACCCCAACACAAACCCAAATATTGTATCTATATTTTGCGTCATACACAGTTTCAACATCACTATATGCCATATTATGTATGATCCAACAACTTAGCCAAGAATGAGTCCCGAGGGGCGAAGCTACCGAGGGCTGGGGGCAGAGCCAAATAGGGAGGGTTTGGGAGGGTGCACGTCACAATAGCAGCCAGAGCTATGCCAGCCTACACTGGAACTACATGGCCCGGTATACAGAAAAAAACTCACCCCAGACCATACGCAAGTTACACAACAAACTGAGATAATCTGTTCGCAAAAATTGAAAGTGGATGTATAAATTACTTTTTTAACGTTAGAAATAACAAGTCTTAGCTCATACAACTAATGTTTTCTTTCCCGCTCGTATACAGATACACACACACAAAAAATATATCCTTCCCTAAAACCTGAGGGGGGGGGGGGGGGGATGATTGTACATGTCATCCCCCCACCTTGTGAGGTGGTGGGGGGGGGGGGATACATCCCCCTCATCTCCCCCCCCCCCCCCCTCCCCGTTGTCTACGCCCCTGATCGTAATTGTGATCGTGATTATGATTGCAATTCAGATTTTGTTTGTGAACAGTGTGATTGCGATTCAGATTGTGATTGTGATTCAGATTGTGATTATGATTGTGATTGAGCTTACATCCTTATACTCATAGTTTTCCTTAACATGTCAAATAAAGACTACATATAATTTACACAAATATAAATGGCCTAAACGAGATCATGACCACCGAATAAATTATTTAAAAAACAACATGAAAATACAGCAATGCATAGAGTATTGACCTCCCCACCACCCCCCCCCCCCCCCCCCCCCTCCCCGTGATGTCCCAGGATGGTACGCCACTCCAAAATATACAACTCTAAACACACACTTTGCATTACATGCACTTATAGGCCCACCAGGGCATATTCATGAAAAGACACTAGCTTAGTTCCATGCTAATTTTATATCGATGATGTGGCTAGGTATATACTAACACATGATCGTCCAGTTGCTAAATAGTGTTGATTTAGTGAGGACAAGTAAAATGTTTGTTGCTCACTAAACGGTATAATTTGAAATGGAATTAGCATGGAAATAAGCTAGTGGGGTTATATGATTATACTGGATGAGATTAACATGATTAACGTGTTTATTTTGTCTGCAGAACTTGTGGAATTGTATGCAAGTAAACGAATTTTAATTCACGGAAGGCGTTATTACGTAATCGAGATTCGTCTCGCTTTAAATTGAATACAAATTTTACGAAAAAGAAACACGTTTTAATTCGAATAAAAACAAAATGTTTTTGAATGACAGTTTTATGAATTCAAATGCTAAAAAACGAATTTGAAGTAAGATTTATTTACTAATTGTATGTTCACTTGTGTTTGTTTGTTTACACAGTTTTAATTAAAACTATGATCAACCAAGAGCAAGGCTGAATAAAGATGATATCATGAAATCCAATTCTGATCAGGGTCTCATTTAGTCATATGAGCGCCCTATATTGCTCAAACATGTTTTAGGACATAACATAATGTATTATCTACTTCGGAATTTAGTCCATGAAACCATCAAATATTAAAACCAAAAAACATACTAAGTTGCGTTTCGGTATAGAGGGTGCTACACAAACTAATTTTGTGTGAGATAATACAAAACTGAGTATCAAATTTGAACGAGAGTAGTAAGAGTAGTAAGATCACGGACGCTCCTATGTTTTTGTACACGAATTTGTGTTTTAGAAAGTTTAAGTATGGACTTTTGTACACGTTCCTATTGTTTTAACATTTGTGTCTATGGGGAATTTTGGTTGTGAAAGTGTAAGTATGACTTTTGTACATCTCCAATGGGATATGTGTGTGATAGAATTTGGGACTCTTACATAGATCAAGTTGTTTGTTTTCATTTAAGTATGTTGACTTTGGTCTTAATACAGTTAAAGACTGTTTATTTATTAATTAGGGTTTTGTTAGTTGTTTGGATATCACTAATGTATGTATATTCATCAACATTATCAATATTATTGGTCATTAGACTCACATTACCAACATCAGGCATTACCATCAACATCATCATCACGGATATAGTCATTATCAACACCATCATCATCACGGTCATACGCGTTATCATCGGTATTATTATCATTACCCGTCATTAGACTTACATCACCAGCAACAATCATTACCATCAACATCATCACAAGTACCATCACCATAACATATCTTGCGTTATTACGTCATAATGGTCTATTGACGCCGAGAGAAAGACAGCTGAAACAGTTTTAAACGTTGTATCTTTTCTTTAATATTTGTTTGTCTTCTTATTCAATATGATTATAATTGAGAAATGCGTCAATTTGAGTAAGAATATGTAACTTACATAATTGTATAACTACATGTTATATAATGCTAATATATGTACTACAATATGTTAAGAAAGATTACTTAATGTAACGAGTAATCATTAAAATCATGCCTGTAAAGTGTCTAACTCCACGAAAATTACTTGGAGCTTTCTCGTTTCTCTTCTACCGTGTTGTTTAGCTTATGGTAAAAGAAGAATAAAGTAGGGTTTGATTTTTGCAAATGTCCCTTTAGTATGAAGATAATTATCATTGAAATCTTTT
This sequence comes from Echinarachnius parma, assembly GCA_037951105.1. Lineage (NCBI taxonomy): Eukaryota > Metazoa > Echinodermata > Echinoidea > Clypeasteroida > Echinarachniidae > Echinarachnius > Echinarachnius parma. Next base: position 21,619 of record JBAMJV010002684.1, read on the forward strand.
ATTTGAAAAACGTTGATCAACGCTTTTGATTAAAAGTACAATTGTCCTAGATTAACACGTCCGGATGCAGCACGCGTTGGAAACATTCCGGAGATTGAACTTTGAGCCGAGCGAGCACAAATTCAATGAATTCTGTACTACGTCTGTAAACATACACGGGTGCGAATATCTCAAACGGATGATTATTACTGCGACAAATGTATGGCAGACCATCAGTATTCGGTGATAAAATATGAACTCAATATTGTTTTTTTCACTAGGTAAACAGTGTTTGTTTTCTTTCAAACTTTCACAAATCTTTCAATTGTATTTTACGATGATATTGATATAGGATTGAAGTCTCAAATGTCATTTTGTGCAATATCTGACACTTTACAGGTATCACTTTAAGTATACTAAACACTATGTATAATTGAGAAATACAACAACTTGTATGAGTAAGAATATGTAACTTACTGAATTGTATAACTACACGTTATATGTTAATAAAGATTATTTAATGTAACGAGTAATCATTAAGTATACTAAACATAGTATGTATATAATTCAAATAATCATTATGTAACTTACTTAACTGTATAACTACAAGGCTTATACATAGATGGATATCCATTGCTGTATTACGTTGTTCCATCCTTCTAATGTTAATAACATGTATACAAGAACACTGTGTGACGTCACGGCCATGTCAGGACCTGCATACCTCACGAAAAATAACGTCAGCATAAACAATACATATTTGATAAGTGACGCCACGGACACGTCAGAACCTGCATACGTCACTTACATTGAATTATTATGTCGCAATGCAAATATTTTTTGCAATCATGAAATAATGACTCACGATAATTTAATCAGCACTGCTAGATTCAAAGGTGAATATATTTAATACTTCACTGTATATATCAATCAAGTATTAAATATGCATAAATGCATGTATTATCATTATAGACACGTAATCATAGAATATTAACACCGAGAGGAAGACAACTGAAACGATTTTATCTGACATTGAGGCGGCGAACAAAGGAAATACTAAATAAAAGTAGATGGGGGTCGGAAACAATCAATAAAGCGGAAGCTGGCAGATGAGGAGAGATTGTTGAGCTACTGTCCCGGTGTTTGACGTGCGCGAGCGCGACAGATGACTCATCGACCTGATAGAACGAGCAGCTATTATTAGTTAATGTTATGGTTGGTTTCTTACCATTCTATGTGATATTTCAAATATCATAATTCTAGTAAGTGATTTAATATGTACATTTCATTAATTTGTTCTAAGGGGAAATTCTCACACGGATGTTACGTTCTTTGGTCTGAATAATAGTTTATTAAACAAGTGCGTTTCTTCATAAAATACGATGGGAAGGATATTCTTCTCGTTAGAAAGTAGTAGAAAGAGAATACAATTAAACACGTTTGTATATTATTATGCGTTTAGCATTCGTTCATTAAAACATCTGATGTGTATGACTTGTGTACATCTCCAATGGGATATGTATGTGATAGAATGTGGGACTCTTACATATATCAAGTTGTTTGTTTTCATTTAAGTATGTTGACTTTCGTCTTAATACAGTTAAAGACTGTTTATTTATTAATTAGGATTTTGTTAGTTGTTTGGATATCACTAATGTATGTATATTCATCAACATTATCAACATTATTCTCAGATCCTTCCTCCTGAGATTGGTTACTATCATCCGATGGTTTGGTCTCAGTTTCTTCCTCTTCAGATATTAAGTGAACCCTTGTACGCTTTTTGTTCGGTGCCTCATCATGGTTGGTGCGAGGCATTTTATATTTGCCACCATGATGACTGACTGTATTATCCATCGTAGAGTCGTTTTCTGCATGAATTATTCCCTCGTGTCTTTTCAAGTTGTACCTTAGCGTGAAGGTTCTGTGATACAGGGGACATGTATGTTTACAGGTAATAATATTACTAGAGTTAGAATTGGCTTGCTCTAAACAAACACGCATACTCGATAAATACCAATTAATGCAATGTAGAAACTTCATTAACCCCTTCTTTAAGAGATACACATTACAAATGGTATTGTTTCATATTAATGTTTTACATACATAAAGTATGATAAACACTATCGTTTACCTCACTTGAGTCGCTGTGTTATAAGTATTGCTCGCCATAGGGTTTGTAGAGCGACTCGTGACTAATGCAATACGAACCTTATTATTTTATACATTACATGTTTGCTAATAAAAGTCATATTAATAATCCTACTTACATAACTGTTGTGGCGTGTATTAAGTATATGCCATCATCTTAACGATCATATTGACAGTCAATTTGGCTCAGTTTAGACTTTCCTAACAAAAAAAGCATTTCAATTCTTATTCCATGCCGAGACTAGCGGTATTCCTTTTTTCGTCTTGTTTAGCTTTACATTTTCTGACAAATAGTTACTCAACAACTGTGGTGTCTTTAAACTTTCCAACAAATTATTACGTGACAAATATGGTGTCTTTCAATCCTCAAACGAACATTATAGTTAATTCTTTCGCTAAGCGAAACATTTATCATATAAATACATATAAGCAAAGTATAGGTTTTCCTGGTCAAATTCGTAAAAACAGTAGCCAAACTGACAATTCGATCATTCAAATTAGCACGAAATTGACTGACGATTGGGATCATCATTTGATTTACTAAAATGGTCATTCAATGTAACTTTTAAAGCACGCGATCGGAAATTCCGGCCAATGTAAAATTAAAAAGGAGCATCCAATTTAAAAAAATCGCTCAAAGAGCATCCAATTTAGAGCGAAATTTGTTGACGTGGGCATTCAAATTCGTCAATTGGCGAGCAATTGTAAAATGTGTGCATTGTAATTCGTCATGGGCATACACTAATCATGTAAATGTGAAGAAAAAAAACGTGTCGAGGGCGGGATGTTTGAATTAAATGACTGAAACAAAACAAAGAAGTATCAACATGATGAATAATGATGACATTGATAGATTAATTGAATGAAGATTAGATATATAAACATTATTGAAATACAAATTGTTGAAATGATTGAGATTATATTCCTTATGAAAATCATTGTGATTCTCATGCACAATGTGTACTTATCATGCTTATGGGGAATAGATGTCATTGAATTATAGGTTTTCCCGGCCAATTTCGTCAAAATAGCACTCAAATGTTCATTAACAGCACGCAATTTAGAACGAAATTGAATGAAGATCAGGATCGTGTTTCAATTAGCAAATAATTTCATTCAATTTTATTTTGGGACAGTGCGATTGCCAACTTTTGTCAAACCGAATTGAAATAACACCATTCAACTTAGAAAATCAGGTGAAGAGCATTCGATTTCGTCCTCAAAGATAACATGTAGGCGTTCATACATTCTATTTCGTCTACGGGCTAACATCTTTGAAATGTGTGCAATCCTTTTCATTCATTTCTTTAGTTGTATCGTTTTCTTATAAAGCTACTCGATCGTTTCGTACAAATGAGAGTGTAGCTTTATAGGAATAGGCCTATACAATTCCATTTCACTTTATTAGCAGTCTGTATCTCAAAAAGAAAGATTAAGATAACTCTTTAAAAAACAGAATAAAGACAAATATAGATAAAGAAATGACCCAAGCACTGTGTGAAAAATGGAAATGAAATGAAAACATGAAACAAGTGTATGACTTAACATAACATTACAATCACCAGTTAAATGTGAAAATGTGAACATTAATTAGCAGTGTGTATCGGAAAACAAAGATTAAAATAAGTCTTTAAAAAAAGAATAAAGAAAAATATGACCTAAAAAAATAACCTGCCTTGGGTGGGGGTGGTGGTTGGGGAGCAGTGGCGTAGCGTGGTCGGACTGATTGGGGGGGCACGAAAATTATTGGGGGGGCACACCTTATGTATTTCTTTGTTTTTTCAAAAAATGTCCCCTTATGTTTTCTATTGTTTTTTCGAAATTATTGGGGGGGGGGGGCGGGGGCACGTGCCCCCCCCCCCCGTGCCCCCCCCCCCCCCCCCGTTGCTACGCCACTGTTGGGGAGTGATGGAATAATGGGAAATAGGGAAGTCAATTGCCACCCCCCCCCCCCCTCCCCCCCCCCCCCCCCCCTCCGCCTTCATAATGCGTCATACTGTATGATTGTTCCGATCGTTCTTATTTGAATGCTAGATGTGCAAAGAAGCACGCCTGAAAACGAAATAGAAAACCCAAATCGGTCCGAAATCTAAGGTCAAGCAAACTGGCACGAATTTGAATGACGGATGTGTATTGCCAAATTGTTTGACATTCTGACCAATTTGAATACGTTGTCGTTGTAAAGTTAATGCAATTTGACGAAGATGAATGTTCTGGAGTTTAAAATTGAACAGTGTAAACAGCAGGTTTACAAAAATCACGCGAATTTGAATGACATATAACGAATATGCCTGCTATTTTGACGAATTTGACCGGGAAAACCTATAGTACAAATGTATGTGAAACTTCATTATGGATACATACATATTGAGAACAAATGCAAAAATGATATAAAAAGGAATATGTATATGCGAAACCAATTTGAAGGCTGCGAAATTGAATGACGATTGTGCAGTGTTAAATTGAGCGATAAAAAAACTAATTTGAACAAACATTATTACAAAATAAAATGCTCATAAACGAATTGTAATGCTCTTAAAGTGAAAATGAATATAGCGAACAGGACTTGAAGAAAGATCGGTCTAATTTGAATGATCGAATCGTCAGTTTGGTTGCTGTTTTGACGAATTTGACCGGGAAAACATATATTAATGCCATTTATGACAAACAAAACAAAACCCAAAAGTCCCTATGACTAGGCTTTATATGCGAACATGAGCATACGGTAATATGTGTATGATTATCAATTTAAATAAATTTAAGATGATTTATAATGTGATTGTGGTGACAAGAAAATTATTTGTAATGAAAATCTGTAACACAGATACATGTGAAGCATGTCAATGTAAAGAAGACATAGAACACGTTTTTTTTAAATGCACCATGAATGACATGTTCTTTAGAAAGTTTATGCAGATGGTGCAAAATGTTTATAACATCCAAGTATAAATTAATACATTTACCTTATTGAAAATAAATACAGACAAACAAATCAATGATATTTTAACGTTAGTTTTTTGGAGTATTTATAAATTGATAGTCATTCGAAACAACCTTGGAAAAGATGAGAGGAAAAACAAATTATGGTTCATGTTCTTAAAAGAAGTTCACTCACGCATGCAGATAAATGATTTTAAATGCATTCAAATGTACTTCTAGTTTGTTACCAATCGTAAAAAGTATATGACTTGTAAATTTGTATGAAATGTGCAGTAATGAATAAATGCCGAGAAGGCGAAGGAAAAAAAATCAATTTAAATACATATCTATACAATAAATGAAGGAAGATATGATGTCTGTAATGCATTTTCTCATTAAAACATCGACAATATAAGCAAAAATCTTCGTTAATATTCTAGATTGTTCAAACTGTTTCAAAAGTAAACATCAACAATAATTTGTAACCTTTACAATTTTCCATATTTGATTTTTTTTAAACATAAATGATCAACGAGTAATGGAACGATCCTCAAAATCCAATACGTCACTGCATGCCATATTATACGTTTCTCGTGAAAATCACCGTCGGCCAATCTACTAAGTAAACCCATAATGAAATATAAAGATATTGATTCATTATTTTCTTCCTATTTGCTCGCTACACAAATAAACAAGAATATTACAAATATATCCGCAATATCAACAATACAATTACGCTAAATGTGGTGGTAAATGTTCATACAATCTTTAGCAAATTACAACAAAATTGGTAACTCCGCACGTGCCATCATAACCCCCGTTTATGGAGCACACGCACTACATAAACATACACAAAACGTCGAAAGACAAAGTATTTTACCTCGTTTACTTCGAAATTCTTATTTAATCAATTGACCTAACAAACTTTTAAAAAAGGAACCAGTTTGTACATGCCAAGAAATCGATTTTTTCGAATACAAAGTCATGCTTGTCCAAGCTTTGGCGTATTCACGATCGATACGGTACATCAGTTCACATCAGTTCACAACAAAGGGTAATTGTGCGCAAACAGCAGAGTAACAAAGGTCATGACTGTGTGCACACAGTCATAGTTCATGTAGTTTGGCTTCAATGATGTGACGACATCCGAGCAGATGAGTTCATTAGCATAATGTAAACACAAAAAACAGGTATTTTTGAAAAACAAATGCAGACTTTATTGGAGGGTTATATACATTTGAAATTTGTGTGGAGATCAACCTTTGAGGATATACAGAACATATGTTTTTAAAAATTAGTCAGTAAAGGCTACTTTTAATCTGTTCTCATTCAGTCCTGAAGTGATGCATTATATCTCTGATTTCACATAAAAATGAACATATCAACTGTAGAAATATTGTGGTAAGACGACATCTTATAACAATTATCGGTATAAAATAATGAGTTGTTAAGGGGAGATTACGTTTGGTTTATATACAGTATTTACAATATAACATCAACATGGTCAAACCTGTGTATAGTGACCACACAAAGTAACCAGGAAAAGTGACCTCTATAGACAGGTTCCATTACATTGATTTCGTAGCAGGGGCAGGCCCGTAGCCAGGATTTGTCAAGGCGGTGCGATCCGAGACCGACCAAAAGTGAAGCTTTCTTATTTTCATTTTGCTTTGCGTACACACCCAACACCCCCCCCCCCCCGTCTTGTTTTTCCCAAACCATTCAGCTATGGCACTAACGACTTGAATGGAGACCAAAGCGCGCGTATTCAATTCGAGTTAGATAGACTTATAGCCACTAAATCTGACCTATATCCACTAAATCTGACCTATAGCCACTAAATCTGACCTATAGCCACTAAATCTGACCTATAGCCACTAAATCTGACCTATAGCCACTAGATCTGACCTATATAGCCACCAACATTAGGGTTAGGGTAAGGGTTAGTGTTAGGGTATATATACCCCTAAAAACCAACACCAACCAAGCGAATCAAAATAGCTCCGTTGGCAGAGAGCTAGAGATTCCTGGTTCGAATCCTACCTTGGTACAATGTTTTTTCTATGTGCTATTCTTTCGGCACTCGACTAAATGTTCGAATTTATACAAGTCGGAAATTTCGGGTATGCGTGGTCTCTGACCAAGTCGCTAATTCACAAGGATGTGCTGAATGGTTTGGGAAACGCAAATTCGCCCCCGGCGACGGGCCTTAGGGGATCACTTTTGGTGCCCACTGTAGACTGGTTGGCTACTGTAGACAGATTGCCAATGCAGATGGCCACTAAGACTGGTTTAACTGCATGATACAAAATCAGTAATTACAAAATACACTGTACATACACAATATATTCCACTGAAGCCTGCATGAGACTACTGAAGAAACCAACTTTAAACAAAATAATACATGCTAGAAGCACTGAAATAATATTATAACTGAAGACCCCGTCAACGCACGTGGATGTTACCACTTTTGCATCAAATGTTATTATAATTATCAGCATAATTATCATTTAAAAGCATCGTTAACACGTCTTTATCATTATGTGCAGGGCAGATTATGAGCAGACCAATGAAAACATTTTGTTATCAAAAAATTAGACTGCAGCATTTAGTCACAATTCCAAGCAAGGGATTTGTTTCACGAAGCGATTTCGTGAGGCTTATAACATGGCACTCGTTTCCCAAATTACTAAGATCACCTAGTATTTTCTTCTATATCAAATTGACTGCGACGTTTTAAATGGATAGATGAGTTTATGTAAAGAGAGTAGGCCCTACAGTTTTGGTCAAACTGATTGTTAGTGACCAAAACCTGCACGTTTATTACAAACTAATAGTTATAACTCCACCATGCTCGAAACGAACATAACATTACAAATGACTAATTAAAAAGCCTGTTATCATTCAAAAAGAGTCGTTCAAACTCGAGAGGGCGCTTTCTAAACACTCATCGGTTTCAACCCTTTCAAATGAAATATTGTGCATGCGATGTTTTGTTGAAATAGTAAATAGATAGAGAGATAATCAACAACTATTTAAAAACCGCTTTTGTAAATTTTTGAAATGAGGAGGCTTAAAAAAATTTAACGGCTAGTTCAAAATTATCAAATAATTGTGGGGCCCCACAATTATTAAAAATGGTTATATCTATCGATATTTAAGCCATTTCTGAACCGATTTTAAAGGGGTAGTACAGTTTTGGGAAGGCTGAACTTTAGTAACAAAACCTGGACAGTAACATTATAAACTAATAGTTATAACTCCACCATGCTCGAAAGGTATACAAAATTACAAACGACTAAGTAAAAAGCCCGTTATCATTCAAAAAGAGCCGTAAAAACACAAGAGGGCGCTTTATAAAAAAAGCATTGGTTTCAACCATTTTTCATACAAAATTATGCATGTGATGTTTTATTGAAATAATGATCAAATAGAGAGATCATCAACAACTATTTTAAAAAACGCTTTTAAAAATTTGTGAAAAAGTGCAAGCATTTTGTTAATTTTTTGAAAAAATCATCTAATTATTTGGGCCCCAAATAATTATAAGATCAGATATATTTATTGATATTTAAGCCGTTTCTGGGTCGATTGTGACCAAATAAAGTTTATTCTGCCATTAAAATTGCATGTTCTCTCAAATTCGACATTCAGTTTTTCATTACCTCACAACAAAATTGTAATGTGCAGCGCCCTCTCTACCAAAACTGAACTACCCCTCTAATCAAATAAAGTTTATTCTGTCTTTAAAATTGTATGCTCTTTCGAATCTGACACTCAGTTTGTCATTATCTCACAAAATAATTATTTTGTGTAGCGCCCTCTATACCAAAACCGCAGGGTATATCACAGTGTGCTGACAGTGTGTTCAAATTGTGATTTCAGTGTAATTATGTACTGTGTTCTCACAGTGTAATGAGTCTTGACACTGTTAAAACGCTTGAATTTAACACGACCCATACTGTGTTTACACCTTAGTATATTGTGTTTTCTCCAACATGGGGAAATTCGTCAGGTATTATGATATAATGTATCATGTTATTATGACAAAAGGTTACCATGATAACATGAATACAAATTTCACTTAAAGGGATAGTTGAGTTTTGATAAAGAGAGTACAGTTTTTGACAAACTGAATTTTAGTAACCAAAACCTGCACATTTGCATAACAAACTTATAACTCGAAAGGAATGAAAAATCACAAATAACTAAGTAAAAAGCCTATTATCATTCAAAATGAGCCGTTAAAACTCAAGAGGGCGCTTTCTAAAAAAAATGATTGGTTTCAAACATTTAAAATAAAATATTGTACATGTGATGGTTTAGTTGAAATGTGATTACATAGAGAATTAGTCAACCCCTATTTAAAAACCTCTTTTGTAAATTTATGAAAAGAGGAAGCATTTAAAAACCAAATTGAACGGCTGGTTCAAAATTATCTAATAATTGTGGGGCTCCACACTTATTACAAAAGGGTTATGTTTATGGATATTTCAGCCATTTCTGAACAGATTTTGATCAAATAAAATTCATTCTGTCATTAAAATGGTATTTTCTTTCAAATTTGACACTCAGTTTGTCATTATCTCACCAAAAAATATTTTGTGTAGCGCCCTCTATACCAAAACTCAACTATCCCTATAATTTGATAGATTTTGAAAAAAAAGTTTAGATTATCAACAGACACCAGCTCTTGCAAAATTTGATTCAAAATGTAGTACTCAGTTTAAATGGATTCGTATGTTTGAATAAAAATAGTCCGCTTAATATCTATATCATAATCGAAACGTATTAAGTAGAGTCGGAAATATAACAAGTGATATTTAAGTCAGTATCTCCGAAAACATAATTACATACCATGATGCGAACAAAAGACCTTGTTTACGATATAATTGCTAGTTATTCTAGTATTATCGCCATAAAGATATTCTCAATTGATCGGTATGGGAAACTCATGAATATGAATACACGAATCTACCCACCACGATGTATAATCAAGTTGTAGCGGTTTGACCACAGCGCCCTCTTTCGCTTGTTTTTCGTCAATGAGTAGCCTTTCAACAACTTGGCACATCTGCTGTGGTTTGAACATCCACCATGCCAAAGTAGACACAGTCCTCCCGAGCTTCTTCCATGCAAAGTACTCGTTGTACAGACGGTCGTTACTATCTATAACCCGGATGTAGTCAGCAAGATCCCGTATGTTCTTGAAGTCCTGCACGTGTATGAATGAATACGGCGGTGCGACAGCTTCGTAGTCGGTACGCGGCGGGCCAAAAACGATCGGAACTAGGCCATGATAGAACGCGTTTACCCAGAATTTCTCCGTTATGTAGTCGCGGCATGCGGAGTTCTCAAGCGCTAGATAAAACTTGAACTGCCTCAGGTGGTCCCCGCACGTGGTTGAATCGTGATCGGTATCAGTACAGACTGGGTTTGTCCCGCATTTCCCGAACATGCCAACGTCCACGAGCTTTGAAAGCTCGCGCACGAATCATGTACGATTCCACTTTAGATATCTACCTTCACAGTTGGATGATAACCATGCGACCTGACGTGTCCGGCCCTCGGCCCAGTTCCTGGTGTCGTTCAGAGGTACTGATGCGTTACCAATGTCAAAATGGCCAAAGCTTCCGTAAAGCTGTGATTCCCGAAACCTGCCGGAAAAATAAGAAGACACGTATATCTTTGTGAAATCATATCATCGACTTTGTTCATAGGCTTTTGGCAAAAAAAAAAAAAAAAACAGACAAAGGAAACATCGAGGGTACGTGGATATGACGGAGATGAAACAGATACTTTTACTTAGTTTTAGTTAGTTCAGAAAATCCCCATTTTTTGTTCAATTCAGTGGAGTGGTTTGTTAACAACACTCCTTTGTTGTTTTCTTTGTACCCTGATCATTTTAATATGGATTTACCATATTGTATACTTTTGTTTTTTATATCATCGTTCACTGTATATATTATGTTTTCTCTTTCTTCTCTCATCCCTTCCCACCTCCCGCTCTCCCCTCTAGCTCTCTCTCCTACTCTCTCTTTCTCCTACCTACCCTTCATTTCCCAATTTCACATGCCAAATTGTGCATACACTGATACAGAACACATCGACCTGGTTGGTACACTCAATCATGTCTTTGTTTTGTCTACTCAACCTTAAATGAATATAGAAGAACACGAATTACAACAAAACAATGATTGTCAATATTATGTGCCAAATGAGTTTTGTATGGGCATGTCTCCATCTTCTCAAGAACAATTGTTGAGTTTTTTACATTGTAATGCAAGAAGTCTTCCTAAGAATTTTGATAGTTTAAATATTTTGTTATCCTCGTTGAACTTTGGATTTTCAATAATTGGCATCACTGAAACATGGCTGACTGCTAAGTCCCCTCCTCTGTTTATGTTAGAGGGTTATAAGCATGTACGTAATGACAGAGCAAATGGGCGTGGTGGCGGTGTTCTTTTATATATTTCAAACTTGTTAACATTTAAAGTGAGGCATGACTTGCGATTTAAAAGTAACAGTGCCGAATGTTTGTGTGTGGAGGTAGACCTTCCTAATGAGAAGAATATGATTGTTTGTGTTGTATATCGCCCACCAAATACAGATGTAAACCTCTTTTTAGATGATCTTGAATCTTTATTGGTTGATATTAATGAATTGAATAAATCTGTCTGTATTATGGGTGATTATAATATTGATTTGCTATGTAATAACCCGAGTACCCTTCGTCTTCGAACTGTTTTGGAATCGAATGCCCTTGAAATATTGATTGATAAACCAACACGAATTAATGGTCAGTCGTTGACACTGTTGGATAATATTTTTGTGAAGACGGAAAAGGGTCATAGTCAGTCAGGCTTGTTCTATTGTGAAATATCCGACCATTTACCAGTGTTTTGTGTTCTCTATGATTATGTTATTAAGAGGCCACGGAAAAAATGTAATGATAGTAAGCGTAACTTTGATAAGACTAACATATTTAATTTGAATAATGCTTTATTCTTAGAAGAATGGGCTGATGTAATAGCTTGTGATAATGTTGAGCAAGCCTTTGAGTTCTTTTTGAGAACATTTTCTTGTTATTTTGATAAGTACATACCCTTGGAACGCATTAATGTAAAGAAAGGGAGACAACCTTGGATTACGAAAGGAATTCTTCAATCTATTAAAAGGAGAAATATTTTATATAAAAGGAGTTTAAAGAAATCCTCACTTGTGAATGTTGAGAAGTATAAGAAATATCGTAATAAATTGACATCTATTATAAGGTCTTCACGGAAATTATTTTATTCGAGAAAATTTGAAAGTGCGAGCGGCAATATGTCCTCTACCTGGAGAGTTGTGAAAGACATTTTGTGTAAGCGCAACCGAACGGAATCTCCTCACAAAATTGTAAATGATGATAAAGAAATTGCCGATCCAGGAGAAATTGCTAACGTATTTAATAATTATTTTGCTAATATTGGGCTTAATCAAGCGAGAAAAATAGATAGTAATGGGACGAATTACAAAGAGTACCTTGTTAACCCATCCCAAGCATCTCTCTTTTTTAAGCCTGTGGATTCGTTTGAGATACTTGATATTGTATTTTCATTGAAAAATAGTAACTCTTGCGGGCACGATGAGATAAGTACTTCCTTTTTGAAACAGGTCATTGGGCTGATTTTAGTCCCCCTGGCACATATTTGTAATCTCTCTCTGGTAACTGGAGTATTTCCTTCTTCTTTAAAGCTTGCTAAAGTTGTTCCTGTTCATAAAAAAGATAATGTTATGAATGTTTGTAATTATAGACCAATTTCAATTTTGTCAAGTTTTTCAAAGTTATTAGAGAGAGTTGTTTATAATAGGCTCTACGCATTCTTAGATAAACATGAGTTGCTCAATCCAGACCAGTATGGTTTTCGTAAAGCGCATTCAACTGACCTTGCCTTGCTAAGATTTTATGACCGTGTGTCACAAGCCCTTGCTGATCGCCAGCATGTGGTCGGAGTATTTATGGATTTGAGTAAAGCTTTTGACACACTCGACCACTCAATCTTGTTGTGTAAATTGGAGCATTATGGAGTGAGGGGTATTGCTCTGAAATGGTTCTCTAGTTATTTATCTAACAGAAGGCAGTATACATGTTATAATTCTGTAAATTCTGATATTCTTGCTTTAAAATGTGGTGTCCCTCAAGGTTCTATTCTAGGGCCACTGTTGTTTCTTATTTATGTTAATGATATATGTAATGCATCTACAGCCTTACAATATATATTATTTGCAGACGATACAAGCATTTTCCTTTCTCATCGTGATATTCATACAGTCGAGACTAGAATTAATATTGAGCTTCCTAAGTTAACACAATGGTTTCGAAGTAATATGTTAGCTCTAAATGTATCAAAAACGAACTATATTCATTTTAAAGGAAGAAAGATTTGTAATGAGCAACAATTGGTTGTTAGATTGAATGGTGTTGTATTGGAGAGAAAGGCATGTACTAAGTTCCTTGGTGTTCATATTAATGAGAAGCTAGACTGGGATGACCACCGGAATAGTATAATGACTCCAATTTCTCGGAGTATTGGGATTTTATATAGAGTAAGATATCTTGTGTCTGACAGAATATTATTAATGATTTATAACTCCTTGATTTTGCCTTATATTTCGTATTGTAATATTCTGTGGGCTGTGTCAAAGAGTATAACAGATGACATTCACTTGTTACAGAAAAAGGCTTTAAGAATTTGTGCTGGAGTTGGCTATCGTGAGCACACCGATCCGCTGTTTGTTAGATTTAAATGTCTTAAAGTGGGTGAAATTAATTTTCTTCAAACCTCTTTATTCATGTATCGTTATAATAATAGCATTTTGCCTGCCTCGTTTATTTCTATGTTTCTGAAAAACAATGCAATTCACTCTTATTCAACAAGACAAGCAGCAAACTTGCATTTGTTTAATCCACGTACAGTACTGGCACATAAATCAGTGAGACATACTGGTCCAGACGTTTGGAATTCTTTGTTAATTGAAACACGTAATTTGCCTACACTTTATTCTTTTAAAAATGCAGTCAAACGCATGCTCATTGCAAACGTCTTTGTGTAGATATTTTGTTCAATCAGTTGGTTTGTTAATTCCTACGATAACATGTATTGTAGTATTCTATATATATATTTGTGCGTAATTCGGCATAACATGTCACTGTTAAGTAATTACATTTAGGCATCTTCAAACCTGTCTCCCCCTCTCTCAGCTCCCCCCCCACTTTTTCTTTTCTCTCTCTGTTTCCCGTATTTCTCTTCCAGTATGGGCTGTACCTTTCTATCATGCCCGCTACATTTATTCCTGCTCTCGAACATACTGTAGAGATTTAACTATCCTCTTTCTCTTTACTTGTAAATAATGTTTCATATTTGCTTTTTATTACTTTTTTTTTTTTCCGTTTGTATTAATTTATGTTTATCTATGTTTTAAGAATATGTAAAACTTGTAATATCTTAGGTATGGCATCACTTCAAGCTTCTAGCTTATATTGCCGACCTCTGTATGTTTCTATTTCGATGTTATGACAGTTTATTTTATGTACGAACTTGTTTACTGTGAGACATGCAGGAATAAATAAATAAATAGTAAATAATAAACATATTTGGAATTACCCTGAGCATGCTAAGGGACAGAAAAGGGATGCTGATGTACATGAGGAGCTGACATGTTGGTAACGCTCTGGAAAAAGCTCGAGGAGATAAAATTGAGATGGGTTGGACATAGCAAAGGGAATGAGGAAGAATCAAATACATTATGTCATATGGAAGATAGAGAGGAAGAAGACTCAAAAGACCCAAATGAATTTGGAAGGGTGGAAGAATTACAAGAAGCATGTACGCTATATAGTGGTCAACTGCTTTGTACCTGCCAACAAGCTCTACCCATACAGTACCAAGTGAATAATAATTATTGCAATGTTGTATAGTAATGTTGTATAGTAATATACCATGCCTATTGTATTGAGCGGTGACATTAAATGCGCAATATTGTACTAGTACAATCCCAACCTGGTCTCTCATCTAAAATGACTCTATAGGTCATTGTACCACACCGTCTAAAAACAGCCATATGGTAATTGTAGGTGCACCTGAATATGCTGCCATCTACGTTTGGAAACTGTATGGATCGTTAATGCGTCGCAGAGCCTACTTTTCATTTTTTTTCTGCGACTTGAGAGAGACTATCACTCGCGCATAACATTTCCGACTTGTATAATATTTATTTATTTATTTATTTATTTATTCTCCACTCATGGGGTGGATTGCCCTTGTCAGCTACATGCTGTTTTTCAAAGGGGTCCAAGCCAACATAAAAATATACAATTGTACTAATCAATACATACTCATATAAAAATAGACAAGCGAATGCAAACATAAATCATTTATACAATATAAAATACACTAAATGTATACTATCTACAACCTAATGATACAACAAGGCAATTACAACTATGGATGGAATATCTACAACAAAAAGGGGAAAGTATAGTTCCTAGCAACAACAAAAAAACAAAAAAAAGACAAAGAAGAAAAGGAGGGGAAAACCGGGGTCAGGCATCTTAAGCTTGAAAGGCTAAATAAAGGATGTCAAGTTTGTCTACTGAGAATGGACAGGATAATGGGGTTACTATTGATGTGCCGCTTAAAGGTTTCAATTGATACAATAGTGGGTTTAGGATAATTCAATTCATTCCAAATCTTGGCGCCTCGATAGGTGAGGGATCTTTTTCCATAATTTGTCTTCGGCTGTGTGAGTCTTAGTGTATTTGGACCAGACCTAGTAAAATATACTGAATCACGAAATACAAAGATATTGCTTAAATAGGGTGGACACATTTTATGAATAGAGCGATATATAGTACATGCTAACTGTTTGGACCATCGTAAATGTAAGCGATCTAACTTGAGTGTATCATATAAATTATTTGTAGCATACATATAATCAACATTCATAACAATACGAAGTGATCTATTCTGTAATATTTGCAATTGATTTAAGTCAGTCTTTAAAGCATTTGCCCAGACCACACTACAATAATCAAAGTGGCATTGAATAATTGATTTATAAAAGGTTAAGGCAATGTACTGATTTATATATGGACGCAACCTTTTCAAGAGATATAAACATTTGATTACCTTTTTCTTTACATGGTCAACTTGGTTTTTCCATAGCATATTTTGATCAATAATAACACCTAGATATTTACATGATTCGACCCTTTTGATTTCATTGTGATCAATATATATATGACAATCAACGATTATATCTTGCAATCTCTTCAAACGCTGTTGGGTACCAATAAACATTACTTCACATTTTCTAGGGTTAACCATTAATTTATTTTCTTTTAACCAGCATGATACTCTTAAAAGATCTTCAGTCAATATACCGACTTATAGCCATTAATCTGACCTATAGCCACTAAATCTGACCTATAGCCACTAAATCTGACCTATAGCCACTAATCTGACCTATAGCCACCAAATTAGGGTTAGGGTTAGGGTTTAGGTTAGGGTTATATATCCCCAAAACCCGCTGCAAATCAAGCCACTCGCTGTGGCGCAATTGGATGCGTGCTAGCCTGATAATCTAAAGACGCCTAGTTCGATGCTCGCTCTTGCCGTCGCTTCTCTTGCGTAAACTCGTACTCGATATTCGATATTTACAGTTTCCAAACGTAGATGGCAGAATATTCAGGTGCACCTAAAATGACTATATGTGACCTTACACCACAGAACGACCAATAAGTCGGGGAAAATGATTATGCTGATTTTCACATGGCATCGAAGTAGAATTCATTACCTTTCAAATGGTATATTATTTGTCATATTCAGACAAGGCAAACCCTCTGAAAATGAGCGCCAAAGATTTTGAAAATGGCTGAAGAAGTTTTCAAACAAGGGAGAAATGGGCCACTTCAAAGATCGGCGTCCATTGAAGCGCTGTAACCTGATAATTTTTATTCGATGAAAAAACATACTTAAACATGATTTCTGATGATCAAAATTTCACAGAAGGTAGATTAAGATACCTTTATTCAGGAAATACAAAAATCCTGAATCTCATACTTTTGACCAAATTTGACTATTTCAGCTAATAACAGAGAAACTATATCCGCGACATAACGGTCGTTTTGTGGTGTAAGGTCACATATGGGTGTTTTTTTTAGAAGGTGTGGTACAATGACCTATAGAGTCATTTTAGACGAGAGAACAGGTTGTACAATCTACGCCCTAATATCCTTCAGGACGGTCTACGTGGAGCATTTGTATTCCAATAGGCCTTTTTGTTAATTCCCCAATAAACATTTAACTTAGATCTTCCAACATACAAGTGTCACTTTGAGATAAGGAACTTGAAACTGGGTGGATATTCAACTGGCGCGTTTATAAGGGACATACCTGTACGTCATGCTGTAGTCGTACGAGTCGTTGAAGTGTTCCACCGGCGGGACGACAACCCTTCCAGTGTTTGGAGGACTCTCATGTGAGAACATAATCCACTTTTGTCCAGGTGGCCTTTGCGCGAACAGTTCGGTCCAGTTCCACTGCCAGTGGGTCAAGTAGGCAGGAGGCATCAGCACGACTGCATCGCTCCTCCGGAAGTTATCGAAACTGGTGTCCGAGACAAGCCGGATATTACAGGGCAATCCGGGACAGTCGTGGTCCCCTGTCTCTCTCGACTGTTCCTCCCAGATATGCACCTGTTTCCGACATGTGGTCCCCGGCTCTCCGGATTTGTCTGGGATACCGTGATACGACGGTATCGGTGTCCGGTTCTTGTGCAGTGTTGACAGGTTGTGTAGTTTTGCAATATCCGGAACCGATAGATGGTTGTTTTCATCTTCCGCATCGTTAATTTTATAGTGATCTCGAAATGTTGTTTTACCGTGATCGTGTGACCACGTTTTATCGTGGGCTGCAAATTGTTTTGAAACGATGGGAGTGTGAGTTATAAATGTACCAAGTATCACGGTCTCTATCATGCAAGCGAAGCCGAGGGATATACACATCACAAACCTACTACCACATGACCTCCAGTTGCAGATACTTGTCTTTGATTCTTCCGGATTCATGATGCTTTGTCGACGAACATCAATGTGTGAGTGACATGGGGTATTGTTCGGGGCTTCGACTTTCAATTCGGAAGGCGTGGGTTCGATCCCCAAATGAAATACAGTGTGTGAACCAGTGGAGCTGTAAGTAACGGGTTGGGTTTAGACAAGACAGCGAGCGAAACTTACGACTGTGTTAACTCCAGATCTGCTGATCATTCAATTAGAACGCTGTATCCGCATATCAGTCAGTCGATGCATACGTATCAATACACACCGCCTGTCAAGGGACAAATGAGCAGATAAGATAGCATACCCACTTAGAGGCGTCGATTCGTTCGGAAACATGCATAGTGTTTTCTGAACGAATCGACGCCGCTGTAACCACAACAGTAACACAATGTCCTGAATGACAATGACAATGATTTTTTATTTCTAAAAAACAGCCCCCACGGGGACATGGGAGAAATGCAAAGATACAAGTCAGTGCATATAAACATACATTGTAATTATCACGTGTAAATATTAAAATAATTTAATATGTACATCAAGTATAAACATGGTACAGTCAAACCTGTATATAGCGACCACTTAAGGGACCGGCGAAAAGTGGTCGCTATGGACAGGTGGTCGTATTAGGCAGGTTGGCGGCCATTTTGAATGTCTGGTCGCATACTGTGCATATATGCACATGTGTAATTAATTGGCATCTGTATACAGGCACGCGTCCATAGTTTCATTTAGTATTTTTGTTTGCAAGCATAACCAGAACACAAATTGAAATAATATATTGGCATTATATTTTAAATAATTTAAAATGTCTGTATTACCTTTTTACCAGCAAAATTGAAATGAGAGAATCAGCTACGTTTATGCGCATGTGTACAGTTTTCTATAGAATTCTGAAGTCAACATGCATTGTTTGGTCGTAACAAGTGCACGGTTTATTATTGAACAGAGTGAGAAACACCCCATCACCTCGGCGATTAAAATATTTGTTAGATTTCAAATTATGTTGTGATGTTGCGTGAAGAGCATTTGTTAGACACATTTCTGTATCAGCATAAGGTACTGGATGACATGAATACTTTTTGTTTATAAGTCGGAAGAACTTGGTGTAGGTAATTAAGCATCTGTCTGAAGTTCATTGTCATTTTAAGAGTTTTTTTTATGCATTTACATGCTCAGAATCGGAGCCTTGAGCGACTAGAGGTGACTGATTTGATGCCTTGGTCGATTAAGCGCTATCTTTGTGGTCGCTATATATACACAGATTTATAAGTGCGTCGGGAACCAAATGGGGTGGTCACTGGTCGCGTTAGGCAGGTGGTCGCATTACGCAGGTCGCTTAACACATGATTTTTCACTGGGGGACCAGAGAGCGGTCGTTATGAGCAGGTGGCCGCTATAGACAGGTGGTCGCATTAGCAGGTTTGACTGTAAAACAAACAAAATCGTTGGCAACAATATAATGAGTAAAGCTAACACAATAATTGATTTGCCACTATGAGAACCTATACATGACAATTCTACAAAACCTTGATTAATTCTTTAACTGTTTAACATTTCTAATATTAAATAACTGAAACATCTTATATACATTTGGGGTCTGAAAATAACGACTTTTAACTAATTTATTTCGATCATCCTGAAATGCACTAAAACATAATGGAATTTATCCCCCTGATCCTGCAAAGAACATAACCCAGACTACGTTGGCCCAACGTAGTCTATATTCGGCACCGTCGCGGTTGGCAAAATAACGTTAACCCAACGTTGGCATAAGGTAAATTTACAACCACATTTTTGCAGTCGGCGAGCTGACGTTAAAACAACGTTAAGCCAACGTTGTCTGCTGACTGTTGGCAAACTGACTGGCAAATGTACGTTGAAACAACGTTGGGTGATAGTTGGACGAACAATCATATTTCCATGATCGAAAAACAAACGTTGGGCCAACGTATCGCCTACTACGACAGTGTGTCGATGAGTGGCGTTGGATATTGGTTGGCTAGTTGACGTCAGACCAATGTTTAATACACAACCACATTTCGACGGTAGGATGGTCAACGTTGGGCCAACGTTTCGCCGACTACAACATTCGGTCAATGAGTGGCGCTAGATATTGGTTGGCTAGTTGACGTCAAACCAACGTTTGACAAACAACCACATTACGACGGTAGGCAAGCCAACGATGGGCCAACATTTCGCCTACTACAACATTCGGCCAATGCGTGGCGTTGGATATTGGTTGGCTAGTTGACGTCAGACCAATGTTTAATACACAACCACATTTCGACGGTAGGATAGTCAACGTTGGGCAAACGTTTGGCCGACTACAACATTCGGTCAATGAGTGGCGTTAGATATTGGTTGGCTAGTTGACGTCAAACCAACGTTTGACAAACAACCACATTACGACGGTAGGCAAGCCAACGTTGGGCCTACATTTCGCCTACTACAACATTCGGCCAATGCGTGGCGTTGGATATTGGTTGGCTAGTTGACGTCAGACCAATGTTTGACATACAACCACATTTCGACAATAGGCAAGCCAACGTTAAGTCAACGTTTCGCCTACTACGTAATTACGTCAATGAATGGCGTTCGATATTGGTTGGCTAGCTGACGTCAAACCAAAATTTAACAAACAAACCACATTTCGACAGAAGGCAATCCAACGTTAGGCCAACGTTTCGCCTACTACAACATTCGGTCAATGAGCGACGTTGGATATTGGTTGGCTAGCTGACGTCAAACCAACATTTAACAAACAATCACATTTCGACGGTAGGCAAGCCAACGTTAGGCCAATGTTTCGCCTACTACACCATTTGGTAAACGAGCGGCATTCGATATTGGTTGGCTAGTTGACATCAAACCAACATTTGACAAGCAACCACATTTCGACGGTAGGCAAGCCAACGTTAGGCCAACGTTTCGCCTACTACAACATTCGGTCAATGAGCGGCGTTGGATATTGGTTCGCTAGCTGACGTCAAACCAAAATTTAACAAACAATCATATTTCGACAGAAGGCAAGCCAACGTTAGGCCAACGTTTCGCCTACTACAACATTCAGTCAATGAGCGACGTTCGATATTGGTTGGCTAGCTGACGTCAAACCAACCTTTAACAAACAACCACATTTCGACGGTGGGCAAGCCAACGTTAGGCCAACGTTTCGCCTACTACAACATTCGGTCAATGAGCGACGTTGGATATTGGTTGGCTAGCTGACGTCAAACCAACCTTTAACAAACAACCAAATTTCGACGGTAGGCAAGCCAACGTTAGGCCAACGTTTCGCCTACTACAACATTCAGTCAATGAGCGACGTTGGATATTGGTTGGCTAGTTGACGTCAAACCAACCTTTAACAAACAACCACATTTCGACGGTGGGCAAGCCAACGTTAGGCCAACGTTTCGCCTACTACAACATTCGGTCAATGAGCGACGTTGGATATTGGTTGGCTAGCTGACGTCAAACCAACCTTTAACAAACAACCATATTTCGACTGTATAGGCAAGCCAGCGTTAGGCCAACGTTTCGCCTACCACACTATTCGGTCAATGAGCGGCGTTGGATAGTGGTTGGCTAGTTGACGTCAAACCAACATTTGACAAACAACCACATTTCGACGGTATAGGCAAGCCAGCGTTAGGCCAACGTTTCGCCTACCACACTATTCGGTCAATGAGCGGCGTTGGATAGTGGTTGGCTAGTTAATAATAATAATAATAATAATACGCTATTCACGCGGGTATCATAGCGCTTACAAATACACAAAAATAAAATTATACAATCGAAAACTTACTAATTACATACATACAAAATATTAACTTAATAATCAATCACAAAGCAGGGAAAAGGTGGGTCTTTAAGTGCGATTTAAATGTAGTGATAGATGGAAACTCTCTTATTATTTGTGGTAAACTATTCCAAATTGTTGGGGCTAATATTCCAAATCTTTTACCAAAATGAACGTAATTTGAAGTGGGTATAATCAATCTAGTGGTATCTTTTGATGAACGAAGGGGGCGAGGAGGGATATAACGTACAATGCAATTTGACATATAGTTAGGGGCAGAGTTATTCAAAATATTATAAACCATCAAACATATCTTAAATTTAATTCGTTCAGAAATGGGTAACCAAAGGAGTTCATGAAGTAGAGGTGCAGATGGAGTTTTACGGCCAAGTCCAAAAATCAGTCGGGCAGCCCGGCTCTGAATAGTTTGAAGTTGTTTCATGTCTTTGGCTGAAAGGACGATGAGCAAGCTGTTACAGTAATCTAGTCTTGAGATGATCAGGGCCTGAACTGCGTGATGACATGTTTTCCTGTCGATGTATCGTCGAATGCGCCATAGATTGCGGAGGTGGAAATTGCAGGAGCGTGCTATATATGTGATATGTGGTTTGAGTTTCAATGTAGAGTCAATAATATACGCCCAGGTTCATTACTTTAGGTGACAGGGGTATTGCTTCATTGCCAATCGTGAGATGTAGGTTTGTCAGATGAGTGAATGAGGATGTAGAACGGCCCAAAGCCAGGAATTCGGTTTTGGCATTATTCAGTTTGAGAAAGTTCGCAGACATCCAATCGCCTATCGCAGAGATACAGGCAGACAAGCAAGAAAGGGAAGTTTTTACATCATCAGAGCTTTTTGGATTGTACGAAGAGAAAAGTTGTATATCGTCAGCATATATGATGTACCTGATATTATAACTGTTGATAATATCTGAGATCGGGGTGATATATGTGCTGAACAATACCGGTCCCAGTACAGATCCTTGCGGGACTCCATAGTGAACTGGCCAAGGGTCTGAGAGCTGTCCATCTATGTCCATCCGGTCAGGTACGAACGCATCCATTGATGAACGACTCCAGTCACATGGAAACGAGCGTTGATGCGTCGTAGCAGGATAGTGTGGTCCACGGTATCAAATGCAGCGCTTAGATCCAGTAACACCAGGAACACACGGCAACGCTGATCAATATCAGACATGATGTCATTCTGCAATTTCAGGAGAGCAGTTTCTGTACTGAAGTTTCTTCTGTAGGCAGATTGCATGTCGTCATATAGGTTATTGTTGGTAAGGTGATCAATGAATTGAGAGGCGGCTGCTTTCTCAATAATCTTTGCCACACAGCTCAGATTGCTGACAGGTCGGTAGTTTTTCAGATCTTCTGGATCTAGAGAAGGCTTTTTAATTATAGGCGTGATGATAGCCTGGTGAACATCTGACGGAAAAACACCAGATCGTAGAGAAGCATTAACGATTGTAGTTAATGGCTATTGTCTAGTAATGCTAATCCATGAAATTTTGTCCGATACCTTTGCAATGATGAGTGTCTAATAGAGCCTTAAATATTACATCATTCCAATAATGAAGTATTTTAACAAGGGTGAACAAGCGTGGACAAACAACATAACGTAGTTCGAACAAATAAAGAGCAATTAGCCTCAATTCCAAAGGGCACTTTATCCACTTGTGGTATTTTGGAGTAATTTTAGTTTTTTTTTATTAAACCACTTAAATGTCCACCGAAAAAAAAAAAAAAAACATTTATGTAACGTTACCATACGGCATACCGTTTACAATATATTGTATTTACTGCTATTTACCATGTTTACATTATGGTTTGTTTGCTCATTGCATTTACGTTATTGTAACGGGTAGTTTAGTTTTGGTAGAGAGGGCGCTGCACATCACAATTTTTTTGGGAGGTAATGAAAAACTGAGTGTCGAATTTGAGAGAACATACAATTTTAATGGCAGAATAAACTTTATTTGGTCAAAATTGACCCAGAAACGGCTAAAATATCAATAAATATATCTGATGTTATAATTATTTGTGGCCCAAATAATTAGATGATTTTTAGAAGAAAAAAAAAATGCTTGCACTTTTTCAAAAATGTTCAAAAGCGTTATTTAAATAGTTGTTGATTATCTCGCTTTTTAAATCATTATATCAATAAATCATCACATTCATAATTATGTATGAAAAATGGTTGAAACCAATGCCTTTTTAAAAAGCGCCCTCTTGTGTTTTAATGGCTCTTTTTGAATGACAACAGGCTTGTTACTTAGTCGTTTGTAATTGTGTATACCTTTCGAGCATGGTGGAGTTATATTATATATAACGTTACATTATGGTTAGTTTGCTTATTGATTCTACGTTATTGTAATGTTAACATGTACGCAATAACACGATAACTAAATATGAACATTATGCCAACGTTTACTAGATAACGTTACATTATGGTTAGTTTGCTCATTGTTTTTACGTTATTGTAACGTTGACCTTTACGTTAACATGATAACTAAATATGAACGTTATGCCAACATTAATTGGATAACGTTACATTATGGTTAGTTTGCTCATTGATTATACGTTATTGTAACGTTAACATTAACGCAATAACATCATAACTCAAAATGAACATTATGCCAACGTCTACTAGATAACGTTACATTATGGTTAGTGTGCTCATTGTTTTTACGTTATTTTAACGTTGACCTTTACGTTAACATGATAACTTAATATGAACGTTATGCCAACATTAATTGGATAACGTTACATTATGGTTAGTTTGCTCATTGTTTTAACGTTATTGTAACGTTAACATTTACGCAATAACATGATAACTAAATATGAACATTATGCCAACGTTTACTAGATAACGTTACATTATGGTTAGTTTGCTCATTGTGTTTACGTTATTGTAACGTTGACCTTTACGTTAACATGATAACTAAATATGAACGTTATGCCAACATTAATTGGATAACGTTACATTATGGTTAGTTTGCTCATTGATTCTACGTTATTGTAACGTTAACATTAACGCAATAACATCATAACTCAAAATGAACATTATGCCAACGTTTACTAGATAACGTTACATTATGGTTAGTTTGCTCATTGTTTTTACGTTATTGTAACGTTGACCTTTACGTTAACATGATAACTAAATATGAACGTTATGCCAACATTACTTGGATAACGTTACATTATGGTTAGTTTGCTCATTGTTTTAACGTTTTTGTAACGTTAACATTTACGCAATAACATGATAACTAAATATGAACATTATGCCAACGTTTACTAGATAACGTTACATTATGGTTAGTTTGCTCATTGTTTTTACGTTATTGTAACGTTGACCTTTACGTTAACATGATAACTAAATATGAACGTTATGCCAACATTAATTGGATAACGTTACATTATGGTTAGTTTGCTCATTGTTTTAACATTATTGTAACGTTAACATTTACGCAATAACATGATAACTAAATATGAACATTATGCCAACGTTTACTAGATAACGTTACATTATGGTTAGTTTGCTCATTGTGTTTACGTTATTGTAACGTTGACCTTTACGGTAACATGATGACTAAATATGAACGTTATGCCTACATTAATTAGATAACGTTACATTATGGTTAGTTTGCTCATTGATTCTACGTTATTGTAACGTTAACATTTACGTAATAACATGATAACTAAATATGAACATTATGCCAACGTTTACTAGATAACGTTACATTATACGTTACATTAACCGTTAACTATAACACCAGAGCTAATCAATACATAACATTATTATAACGTTTGTCTTTTATCCGTTAACTATCACACCATAACTAATCAATATAATAACGTTACTACAATGTTTGTCTTTTAACCATTTAATCAAACACAAAAGCTAACCAATACATAACATTACTACAACGTTGGTATTTTAACCATTCAATTAAAGACCAAAGCTAATCGATATATAACATTACTACAACGTTTGTCTTTTAATCGTTAGTTCAAGCACCAAGGCTAACCAAAATATAACTTGACAACAACGTTGGTCTTTTAACCGTTAAATTAAACACCGGTGCTAATCAATATGTAACGTTATTACGATGTTTCAATTGTAACCGTTAAATTAAACAGAAAGGCAAATCAGTATATAACGTCATTACAACGTTGGTCTTTTAACCATTAAATTAAACACAAAAGCTAATTACTTAATAACGCTACCACAACGTTTTTCTTTTAACCGCTAAATTAAACAACAAAGCTAACCAAAATATAAATTTACAGCAACGTTTGTCTTTTAACCGTTAATTCAAGCACCAAAGCTAACCAAAATATAACGTTACTCCTACCTTTGTCAGTCTTAACCGTCAGATTAAGCACCAAAGGTAACGAAAATATAACGTCACGACAACGTTGGTATTTTAACCGTTAACTATGCACCCAAGCTAACAGATATGTAACGTTACTACCACGTTGTAAAAGCAATGGTAACCAAAAATCAACCAAAACAACCATATT
This sequence comes from Echinarachnius parma, assembly GCA_037951105.1. NCBI lineage: Eukaryota > Metazoa > Echinodermata > Echinoidea > Clypeasteroida > Echinarachniidae > Echinarachnius > Echinarachnius parma. The sequence goes on from JBAMJV010002684.1 coordinate 48,105, forward strand.
CTAACGTTAGAATAACGTCTACCTGTTATCTGGGTTATTGGGTCCGTGACTGCATTTTGGGGTACGATTGTTTTACTTGACATACATACTCCATGGATCAAAAGAAGAAAATTCGTCCAAAGAGGCGCTCTGTATCTATGCAAATTAGGCCTAATTTCCATAATTGAATATGATCTCTCAAATATATCAATAAAAACACCACTTTTATAGATATCCCATATCCCAAGTAAAACAATTGTACCCCAAACTGCAGTGAACACCATATTTGTGGCCCCTACTAGAAGAAATTACGTTATTGAGGCGAGAAATTACGTCACTTACGTTCTCTCTCGTCGTCTGGCCAATCTGAGCACTAGTTCATGCCCGATTTCAGGTTTGTCGGAAAATCCAGTACACCGTCTTCAGAATTACGTAATCAGAGAATTATCAACAGGTATGTGTGTGTGTGTGTGTGTGTGTGTGTGTTTGATACGTGTGTATGTGTATGTGTGGTGGATTATGTAACTGGTGTATGCGTGTGTGTTTGAATATGTGCGTTTGTGGCTGTGGTACGTGTGTGCGCATTTGTGCGTGTGTGTGTTTGTGAGTGTATATGTGTTTGTTTGAGTGCGAGTGCGTGCGTCTGTGTGGGAGTTGTATTAATGTTGTGTTTGTGTGTATACGCGTGTGTAAGGTTTTGTGTTTGTGTGTGCGCATGTGTGGGGTGTTTGTGTGCATTTGTGTTTGTTTGAGTGCGAGTGCGAGTGCGTGCGTGCGTGCGTGCGTGCGGGAGTGGATGTTTGTGCGTGTGTGTATACGTGTGTGTGTGTGTGTGTGTGTGTGTTTGTGTGATTGAATGTGTGTATATATGTGTGTGTGTGTCTGTGTTGGAGTTTGAGTATTTAAGTGTTCGGTGCGCATGTGTATGTGTGAAAGTGTTGTATGTGCATGAGTGTTGACTAAAAGCGAAAATGGTTGAAAGGCAGCGAACAGATAGTGAACAGGACGGGTTGACTAGATCCAATAGACCGCTTCTGTGATGTATGCAAATAATATGCGTATGACGTATAGACTCCCCGTTGACAAGCTTAACAATAGTAACTAGGTCCGACAAGCTAAGTATGCCGGAGCTTGACGGACCTAGTTACTATTGTTAAGCTTGCCAACGGGAAGTATTACGTCATACGCATATTATTTGCTTATACAGGGTGGCCCAGAAATAACGGAACGGGGTACTTTCCATTATAAAGAAACATACAGACTAGGTTCACTGGATAGATAATCTTTTAAAAAGAAATTTGATATCAACAACAGTAATTTGGTCAAGTAGTTTGTTGTTTGGTATCTATCCAGTGAACCTATTATGTACGTTTCTTCACAATGGCAAATACCCCGTTCCGTTATTTCTGAGCCACCCTGTATACTTACAGAAACTGTCGTTTGAGGACGGGAAACTCGTTCTCGTCCACACTAGCGAAAAGACCCTATTAGGCAGACGACAACAACGAGCAATCTCAAAATGCCGGAATTGTATATGTATGTTATTTATTCCTGTTTTAGACTTAGGACAATTAGCTGACGTTAGCGTAGAACATCATTTGAACTAGAACTAGACTCTGTGGCGACTAGGCTATGTCGATTATAAACACATTAATGTGCTTTATTTAAAACAAATTTGCGACTTACTCTTGCCCAGTACAGTGCCAGTGGCCATTAGTGACCGGCAAGTGACTGCGTTGTCTGAGAGTGAGCTACGCCAGTCGGGTCGGCGGCAGGCGAGGTTAGGAGTCCCCCGCTCGATCACGGCTTCTGCTCCGGCTCTGACTTGACGCTAGCTCATCTTCATGCAATCAGTTTCAGTCCCGTCTCGGTCTTGATACGAAAGCGGTGGTTTTATATCAACCTTGTATAATGTATGGCCTACTTTGTATCATTATTGAAGGAGATCCAGTTTGTAAATTTCAACCCAAATCATGTCACTTGGTCTTGTTCTTGGAGATTTCACCTCAATCTTTGAGTCTTGTATAAAGTGGACCCTTTTACTCGCTTGAATTTGATACCTGTTTAGTGTTTTTGTTGGTCAAGTTAAAAAAAGAAATGTCTAGCTTAGACATAGCCTAGGCAAGCTAGGGTATGCCCGTTAGATATGTCTTAGCCTTAAAGGGAGAGATCCACTTTTGCAAGCCAAAATTCAAAAGTTGCGAGGTTATTGTCTTATATGAAAGGAAATGTCATTTAATAGCATGCCTGAACAAATTAGGGCTTGAAATCTCTTTTTCGTGGAGTTATAGACCTAAAACTGAATAAACTGAGGGACGTCGGTTAATTGTACATACGTATTTTTGGCCGGTGAGTAAGTTCGTACATAGATTTCACGGAGCGCCAGATCGGTATGCATGACCCCTACGTGACCCCCGCTAGCTACGTGAGCCGCGCATAAGTACTAATGTGTGAGCGTTTACCAAGCAAAATACCCAAACTTCGCTTAAACTGACTACATGTAATTATATATTCTTTCTTTTTGAGATCTTTTTCCGTGACATACGTTAACAAATGTCGGCTTCACAATACCTTTACGAGAATTAGTACTATATTGTTGTAATATTATGCTAAATCAGTTGAACTCCTTTATTGACCGATATATAGTTTAAATGGAGGGACGCATTCGTTTTTCATTCGTAGAATCCAAATTAGAGGGCTGTTCGCTCTGATTTTTTTTTGCGTGTTACATTGATCCCTATCCGTCAACTGAAAGCTGTTCAGACGTTTTGTAAAAGTGGATCTGTCCCTTTAATGTTGGGTAGTACATTTGTCTTTGAGTTTGACCAGGTTAATTACATTTAAATTAGATCTGGATTGCCAAAAAAAAAAAGGTCATTTCAAATCATGTGCAAATTGCATGTTTTTTTTTGTGGGGGGGGGGGGGGGGGGGGATTAATGGCCTACCAAACCCCAAAGGCATGTATGGTTATACAGCTAGCGAGTATGATAATAAGTGGGGAGATATTAGCCAAAATAAACATGGTGTCCATTCTGTCCATTCTTATTTGAACCCCTTTATTATCTTCATTGAATATGTGGCCATGATTGCATTGTAGATGTAAGGGGGTTTAATGTCTATACTAATTATTTTGTAAATCTTTACTCCAGGAACTCAAACAAAAAAAGGAAGGCAGCGTAAAAGGAAACTGGCATAATACTTCCTTTTTGTTTCTCATCATTTGGGGAAAGGATGGGGTGGTCCAGAATCAAGCCTTTATATTCCAGTGATGTAGATGTACATTTATTATTCCTCTTCTAATAAAAAGCAGCATCAGGCTTGGAGATTATGAACCATATTTATCAAAACAAAATAATTTACATCAATTTCTTCAATCACCATCAATAGCCACCTTTCAACTAGTAATCATTCAACAGGAGGGGGTCATAATAGTAAAACATACATGTTTTTCAATGATTTTACAAAAATATTCTGACCTGAAGGGGAAAATATAAGACTATCATGCCACATTTCATACACCCTGTTATAGTTAAGAAGAGCTCTCCAATCAAGAATTTCACCATGACACTCAATATCATCCACTAACCATTATCACCACAATCAGTGTGCCAACAAAATACCAAATTTATAGCTTCATTCTAAAAAATAAGAAATAAACATTTCATACCAAAGTAATAAGATTTTGTCTTAAATTACTATAATATTTCATAATTATATTATTTTGTTTGCAATATTGAAAGTTGTACTTGTAGATAGATGCAAGCAACAAAATGCAAGTAAACTGTTCATTGAAAAAAATGTGGCTTTTGCATGAATATATTTATCTACACACCGAGACCAAGTTTGTAATACATTATAATTTGACTGCAAATCAAATGAATGAGTGAGAGTTTAATAGATTTAAAGATAATGGTATAAAAAGTATTGGTCAAACTTATAACTTTAGTAACCAAAACCTGCACGATTACGGTACAAACTAATAGTTATTACCTCACCATGCTCGAAAAGTATGCACAATTGCAAACAACAAAGTAAAACCTCTGTTATCATTCAAAAATAGCCGTTACAACTCAAGTGTCAAATTTACTCTAGCGCGAAGCGATAGCGTTCTAGGTCCTAATACGGGACTGCAGTGCGCGGTACGGTAATACATGTACCGTGCATGTTCATGTGTAACCGCAATCCCCGTTCGTCGTCTTTCTAACACACGGATAGAAGTCCATGAGTTGCATAATATCACTGATTTTTGCGGAATGGAGGGGAAATCATAATTTAAATCCACCCTATAGTTGGATCACATATTGGAGAGTGAATTGGTGGTAAGTACCGTATCATACGTATAGTTTTAAGCACAATTAGCGTGCACAAACATATCTATTTTCAGTCCTGTATTAGGAGCACCTAGAACGTTAGGGCCTCGCGCTTGCGTTATCTAAAAAGTGATACCCGGGCGTCAATCTTTTTATATCATATTTTGAAAGCAAATTTCACAACAATGAAAGCATTTGAAAGGGAATTATTATTATTTCCCATGTTTTTTTCGATGATCTTTCATTTGGAATTGAAATCAACCAAATCCGTTACAATTAATTTGGGGGGGGGGGGGGGGGGAGGGCAATTTGGAAATTACCAATACTCACCATTACCTTTAAAGATGATGTCCTCTTTTTGAAAGACAAAGCAAATGGTTTCGACTTGAGAGATAATATGGACAAAAAAAAGTTTGTTAAAGTAGTCTGAGAAGGTTAGGGCTTGAAAATGTAATCTCTGCATGCATGTTGAGGCAAATTGAAGGCTGGTTGTCTAAACCACCAATAATTACAGATCGCACAATTCGTTTCAGTTAAGAAGGCATTCTTTCATGCATCGTTTATTGAACTCATTGGGAGAGTATAAATGTTAACTCAGCAGCTCATATATGCTGGAATGAAAATCACATGTACACACTGGTTATATACACTCTGGTTGTATTGCCTAAAGCTATACATGCACCCTATGCACATTACATGTACAATGCAGTCTACATAATTTATGTTGTTTACAAGTACAACAACAGGTCACTGTTTGACCTACATTCAGGTAGGCATATCTAGAATTGCCTAGACTTCAACTAGTCTGAGTTAAAGACCCTAATAATACTACAGAAAATACCTGGGAACATTTTTAAAATTCAGATCTTGAAATAACAAAAGGTAATTGTAACAGCCATTTCATCAGTCTAACTAAGATCTTTTACCAATCTGTAAAGTGAAACTTTGTTATAACTAGCATGATGGGTCAACTGAATTTATTTCTTTATATCAGATATCCTTGGGTTTAAAGCACTCACTATATCATTATCAGGTAACTTATGTGATAACAGGTCTCGTTATAAAGAGGTTCCACTGTAGTAATGATCAATTTTCACAAACAAAATATTACATCTATTTAGGGTTGCATACAATGAAAGTGATTCAATCAATTTTGTTATGGGGCGATTTTATAATCTTTTCTTTTAACTTGACCATGAGGAAAATAAAAATCTATAATATAGATTCAGAATAGAAAAGAAATGAGCCTGAGGGTTAGACAATTAGATAACGGAAAGAACATTTGTCTTGCATCATTTTAATTCTTTATCACTGCAAATTATTTCACCAACTAAAGTGACTAGAGACGTCAACTTTTGCAAGGTCGCTCTTAGTCTCTAACCCCCGAGCTACATGGCACTCCTTTAAAGATTCCTCCTCAATGCACATACTAGACGGGTTGGGGAAAGTGCCACTATGAGATGCATTCTAGCTCAGTGCGGGTTAGAACACAGTAAAGCAATTGACAGGTCTTAGGTAGAATCATAAGCCTATTTTCTTTGCTCACTTTCATTAAATTAATTTATTTCTGATCAATTCCCATATGTTTGGATGTAAAAGAATTAGGAATGCCTAATTTTGTTACAGTGGAACCTTTTTATACCAAACTTCATTATAACGAGGTACCTGATATAGCATGGTTATTTGACAGGTCCAGGTGGTTGGTGTTTTTTTTAAAGCCCTGATACAATGATATATCTAAAGTAACACAGTACATTCAGTGGGACTGAGGTGCTCATTATAAAGAGATTTTACTGTATTACCAAGTTCCAGAAGCTGGCAGTATTAAACACATCATTCATGGATCATCCCCTCCTCTTGATGAAATATGAACAGCTCTAACAGCACAGCATGATTATGTATTTTTAAACTAACATAACTGATTTTATCGGAAATAACATCGCTAGTGATATTCGTTTGTGTCGCAATGTATGGTCAAACTAGGAATCTAAAAGATCATGACGTTTCGTGTGCCGCTGCAACACTTTGTCAAATGATATAATCTAATGGAGACAATCGGTTTTATGCTCTATCGTGGCTCCAAACGCACAATCTCGCATAAGCGAGTATGTTCCTAATAGGTCAACAACGGGCCGCGTCGATTGCGTTGATTTTGTTACTTACTTCATTGAATGGGAATGAATCGGTTTTGCTGCAGGCCATATAGACGATATTGCCAGCTCCTTTACAAAAGTATTGTACTTTAAAATCTGTAAAGTCTATGGCTTGCCCATTGCTTGTGAACACTACCAAGTAACATCCATGGTGATCTGTCATGCTCCTATACTCCGAAGATCTGTAATTAAAGAATGCAAACACAAACAGAGAAAGAATGTTAGACTATAGATAGCAATTGCACTTTCAGCGCATTTAAAGACAATTGATTTTGGTATAACATATTCTCGAGTCCATGGAAAACAGAGTGGAGTATTTTTAGGGAACAGTCATGAATGAGTTAATATTAATAGTACTTTATAAACTTTAAAATAAATTGTCTTGACCTCAAAAAGCATGTAGAGTAATAAAAGTTATCAATACAAATTACCAAAACATGCAAATAAATTGAATAGAAAGGTGACAAATGACAAAAGCTTTAATCATTCATTGCCACAAACCAATAAATAAATTCACTGAGAAGTTGATCTCTGAGATATTTAGGATGTTTAATACCAATAAATAATTAATTCAAAACATGAAAAGAAAAACTTGAATGGCCTTAATTATTCCTCTTATCCAAATTAATATACTTAATTATAAATAACGGGGAAAAATCTAACCTCTTCAGAAAAAAAAAGAATCCTGCACAAAAAATGAGTGGGATGATTAAAGTATAGTAGAAAGAATACATGTGCATGTGGATAGCTGACTAGCTGTGCATAGCGAGTAGAGAACCGGCAGATAAGTAATCCTGAAGTACCACCTGGTAACACTAGCCTATCATCAGTCGCCAGTCCTTGTTGAACCACATCCTCAAAATATTGCTATGAGATGAACAAAATATAACATTCATGAGAAAAAAATATTCACTTAATTTCACTAACATGTTGATAACATATTTTTGAGAACACCTTGATGTGTAGTGAAAATACTAGACCAAAATAGTAAAACAATACATCTGTTAAGAGAGTGCAAATTAGTAATTAGCCCCTGAAAACAGTGAAATGACAAACAAGCTTCTGTAAAAGACTAAGTCTCAGTTAAAAAATGCAAAATTAATAGATTGACTTTTAGGGTTTAAACTGATGATTAGGTACTACATTTACTTTTCAGTCAAGAGCCAGTTAAGTAAACGTAAAAAAAAAAAAAATCCTTGAAAGGCAGTTTTGTATTACTTTTAATATAAACATTTCTTGGTCCATCATTTTGTATTGTCATCAATGACTTAGAATGGGCTACACAAACAATACATCCTAATCGTGCAATCAGAGTCAGGGGTTGACAAAGATAGAACACCAGATAAAAATGTGAATTATAATGCTTTCCAGTCTGGGGCTGGGATGTGTTTGCAGGACAAATTGAATGTCAGTGCAGTGGCTAGAAGAAAACAATTAGCCAGGCCCAGGGTCAGTCTCTCACTCTCGGAATCTTTTCTTGTTTTTAATTAACATTAAAATAAATTAACCAGGCAGGAGTCGGGACCGTAATAAAAATCAATGATTAATAGATCATTGAAAGATGCTATAGACAAGTCAACTGATCTCTCTAAATCCAATGTGATTAAACATTACCGGTTCTTGGATTATCTAAGGTAGATAGCAAACCATCGTTTTAAGGCCGAGTATATTAGTCCAGATTGTCGAGACGGCGGCCAGAGAAGCCGAGTATGAGAGAGGGACACCTTAGCCTAGCTTCGCCTGCCGACAAGACCGGCGTGGCTCACTTCTAGTTCTAGCCCACCGGCAAAGCCGGTGAAGTTACCGAATTTTACTTTTATAAGTTCAGTACTTGCATGTCTTTGTTGCCATCCATTATTCAGTCTTAGAGTTAGATCGACAAAATGAATGGTTTTCATTGCCTATTTTACTGGTTATTTCAGTTAGAAGAGACTGAAATTAAATGTTAAAAGATGCCACAAAAACAAAAGATTTGTCGATCTATTCCAGCCGCGCCCCGCCCTCAGACCAGTTCCACTTCCAAATATTTATTTCAAATGAATAATGAAAATGAACTCACAAACTAGTTCAGATATTATTTCAATCAAAGACAAATGGTCGACATGATGACAAGTAAACACAATCTATAAAATAAAGTATTACAACATTTTAAAATAAAATCGACTTACTATTTTGTGAAAGTTGGATCCCGCCGTTCAACAGCTGTATGTTGTTGTCGTCTGCTATATTTAAAGGCTCAGTCACTATTGTGATTTGTACACACAGTTGGAATGCCAAATATGTGTAATAACTTTGGAATGCCGGTGTAACTTCTTTTATTAAAAAATTAATTTGAATGACCAATTTTGGGTACATTTCACATATTGATGAAATGTCCAGAAACAATTATATGTTCAGTGTTAATCTGTACAAAATCGGACTTCTGGATGGTGTATCAAATCTACAATCTACGGAAAAACGTTACTGTCAACCGGGGCGCCCTTCAAGTGGTCACAAACAAATAATACGAGTTGACCTTCCTCGAGGCAACACGTAAGTGTTTACGCCCTCAACGTTCGTTGATAAAAACTAACACTAAAAGTTCGTTACGCGCTCGTCTCATAGATCATGTGTTTTAGCAAAATGCACACGCGATCAAATTTGTGCAGTACTATATGGCGCCCACGTTCTTGTCACGTGAATGCTCTTGTTAATACAAATTATAGAATGGGTTGATAAATCCCTGCAATCTGATTGGTTGAGAGCAAAATTTGTGCAGACAATTAATTGTACTGGATGCATGAAAAGTCATGCGTCCGGTAAAAAAATCATGCGTCCGGTAAAAATTTCATGCGTCCGGTAAACATTTCATGCGCCCGGTAAAAAATTGCATGCGTCCGGTAAAAAAATCATGCGTCCGGTAAAAAATTTCATGCGTCCGGTAAAAAATTTCATGCGTCCGGTAAAATTATTTCATGCATCCGGTAATTTTTATAATTTTTAATTTTTTGACTTTTGGGGGGGCGTAACAATGCCCATTCTATAAAACAGATGATGCGCAAGTTTATTTCGTGGGTCGGTGGAATTGTTTGCACGCGGTAACTATGGAAACTAGTCTAAACCCACTCGGCTTCGCCTCGTGGGTTTAACAGTTCCATAGTTACCTTGTGCAAACAATTCCTACCGACCCACTCATACCTGCGCATCATTTGTATACTAACACATATCTAGGTCAAAGGAAGAAGAACGCCAAGACAGCCAATAAGCACATCCGTGGGAGCGCTAGCACGCATTCACATTGCGTATGTGCGCAACTGCCAGCGCGTTGGTGCGCATTCAGTTTTGCGTCTTTGTGATTGTATGCGCAAAGTCAACAATGACTTTAAGCGTATTAGATGCGCCATGTTTCTGGAGGCTCATACTGGCTTCGTCAATGTCGATTGATTTTTATATCAAAATTTACAAGCGATTTGATGAAATATTAAAGAGATTTTCTCCTATTTTGCTATGAAAGGAACACAATCCGTGATATTGATGAGTGAAATAAAACAACTAACTAATGTGCTTGATTGTGATAGGCAATCTATTACCTCGGTGGGCTCAAAATGACTATTACCCTCAGCTACGCTTTGGGTAATAATCATTTTGAGCCCACCTCGGTAATAGATTTGACTATCACAAGAAGCCCATTTGTTAGTTGTATACTGGATTAGGTAAGCCTATGCGAGTAATGACTGCTTGACTTGCGTAAATCTAGTCATGAAGATAGTTAACACTGTTGGACTATGGAAACCAAGCTAGTAATGAGTGATGGACTAGCATAAAGCTAGTCATCAAGTTAGTAGTGATTGCTGGACTGGTTATGCATAAGATAGTCAGAGTGCTGGACTAGCGTAAAGCTAGTCATGTCTGCTGAACAAGGTTACCAAGTTTGGATTTCCATGCTAGTCATGGCCACTGGACTAGCATGAAACTAGTAATGGATGCTGGACTATGCCGAGTAAAGCTAGTTATTGCTGCTTGACTAGGAAATGACTAGCTTCAAGCTAGTGTAGATGGTGCCCAGCTGGACAACAATAGAGCCAGTACAAGCAGCTAGACTAATGTTATGCTGGTCTGTCTGTCTTAACTAGCTTGCATCAAACCCAGTCCAGCATGTGTGGCAAGCGTAAGCTAGTCAAAGTCTCGCAGGTGAATCTGAAATGAAATTACATGCAGAGAATGTAATACTCTGAAAAATGTATTAAAAAAACGGAAGCATTAATATCAGGTAAATCTCAAATTTGTATTCATCCAACGAATGCAGTAAAGTTGGCACCTTGAATATTACAAATAAATTTTACATAATTGAAAACATAAATTGAATTGCAGCATTGAATAAACAAATGAATATGCAGGGTTAAATAAAAACACTAAATGCACAAGTATGAAATAAATCGGAGTCGAGCTCTAAAAGTGCATTTCACCTTTACATTATACAGGGTGGCCCAGAAATAACGGAACGGGGTGCTTGCTATAATGAAGACACATGATGCCCGTCATAGCAACTAGTAACGTTCAATGCGTGCGTCACTGTTAGTACCCTTTATTCTCTATACACAGCTGAACGCACACTCACGATGGCGCACGGTGGATCGTTACTCGATGCAGTATGGCGGGCATCATGAGTCTTTAGTATGGCAAGTACCCCGTTCCGTAATTTCTGGGCCACCCTGTATATAAAATTGTACACATATATAAAACTGTGAAGGTAGCACACTATTATCATTGGACACGGCTTTCTGGAATTTAAAAAACAAAACAAAACAAAAACGATGGTATTAAGTTCACAAAAATTCGAATGTTTATCATGACAACTGTTAACCTGAGAAAGACATGAAACTCGAAATGTCGCACATTTTCATAACCTCATTTTGTGCTTGCTATACTATTGCCCATATTCCTGAAAATTAGAAATAAGATATTGACACTTTGACCTACGACCATGGACAAAATTTCATCACATAATGGACCTTTTATACTTCCTCCTTGTGCCGAATTTTGAGGAATTTGACTAGTTTGTTTTATTCATTTGAGCCTTTGAGCCCTTGATAACCATCGTACATACAGCAATACCCACTAATAATTTACGCCACATTAAAAAAAAAAAAAAAACAGGAAGAAATAAATGAGCACATCCCTACAAAAACCTACCCAAATGTCACATACAACTGTATGGCCCTCCAGGAAACTAGACAGAAAAATGATCAAATAGTGTCTTTGTGAATGTTGTTATATATGGGGAACAATTATTACTGTATTCATAGCAAATGATACAATTCCCAATAAATTCACGGTATAACGATAGCTTTTGGTTTAATAAACTGTTATTAGTTTTATTCTGTGGATAAATGCAAAATAAAAGCATGGTTTTTACCTACAATTGAAGAAATTAGCATTGCTGTCAGGACAATTTTGTTTCTTCATTATGTCTGAATTTTCATTTTATCATTGTGGCTAAACAAAGTTAATACAAGGATAGAACTTTCATTAAACTTTGGTGAATACAGTTACCTAACACATTTGTTTGTGGAAATACCAGCTCTCCTATAATAAGGTTGTTTTCAGGGCAGCTTGAAGTTTCAAAAAGTCCTGTCTGCAACATTCCCAATAGCTCAGAATTGCAATATACTAATATTTTCAAGTGAGACTGTCTGGAGAAGAAATATCTGACTTATTTCAAATTACTGATGGAAATGCCTAATGTGAAATGAAATGAAATGAAATGAAATGAAATGAAATGAAATGAAATGAAATGAAATGGATTTATTGTCAATAATAATAATCAGTTCAATAGTACAAATTAATGAAATATCTTGAATTGACAAAAGGGGCTAACAAAATAGCATAGTGCTAATCGAGGTCAGTCCCGGTCGCACCATTTAATAATATCCTTCATATTCATGCACACTTCTGTCAAATCAATGTGTCTTTCATCTGGATTAAACGTATGGAATAAATTAGAGTCATCTGCAAATAATCTAAAATTTAAATATTTTGACGAGTTAGGCAAATCATTGATATATATAAGAAATATAGTTGGTTCCAGAACAGACCCTTGAGGAACACCGCATGACAGTGATTCATTAACAGACTGTGCACCATCGTAATTAACAAACTCTTGTCTATTGGTCAAATAATCGTTAAACCAATCAAGTGGCACACCTCGAATTCCGTAATGCTCTATTTTTTGTAATAGAATAGAATGGTCAATAGTGTCAAATGCTTTGGCAAAATTAATGAATACACCAACTGTCATACGCCCTTCATCAGTATATTTTGTAATTTGATTAATCAGATTTATCAGTGAGAGTTTAGTACTATAACCATGTCTAAATCCATACTGATGTTCATAAAATAAATAATTGTCTTCCAAGAATTTCAATACACGACCATTAACAATTTTTTCATATACTTTACTAATTATTGGTAAAATAGAGATGGGTCTATAATTACCTGGTAATTTCCTATCTCCCTTTTTAAATATCGGTACTACTCTTGCCACTTTAAGTTTGTTTGGAAATATACCTGTTGTTAAAGACAAGTTTAACATATGTGCAAGTGGTTCACAAACAAAATCCTTTGTATCTTTTAACAAACGTACTGACAAATCATCATATCCACATGCCTTTTTAGAGTCAAGATTATTAATCACATCCTTTACTTCTAGACTTGTGACTGGAAGGAAAAAGAAAGACTTTTCATGACGATGACCTAAATAGTCATTGTATTTTGTATTCGTATCGACAATTTTACTTGCAAGATTTACAGCAAAGAAATCATTAAAAGTATTAGCTATTTCTAATGTCTGAACTAGTTACATTCATGCTCGTACCATTAGTTTCTGTTCTTACAAGTGTTTGAATGTTAGTAGCATTTTGTGTAACTTTCTTATTTAATAATTCATTTATATGTTTCCAAGTCTTTTTTCGAATTATTTGTATCCCTTTCAAATTGAGTATCATTATGCATTTGCTTTGCTTTTCTTAAAACTGTTGTTAATATATTTCTATATGTTTTATATTTTTCCAGACAAGTTAATTCATAATTTGATTTTATCACCTTATCATAATGTCACAGTACATACATTTCAAAGTCACTTTAATACACCGTTGCAAAGAACAGATTCTAAGCTTAATAATGTTATAAAGAACAGTATCCTGTTGTAAACTCAGAAGTAAAGACTTCACACAGATCTTTTCAAAACACTTTGGTCCGAATTCCCAAAGGTGGGTTAAATTTGGTCCATGAATTATGTAGATTTTCAACGCATAAATCGGCGTATTTCACCGCGTACACAAATCGAAGGCCAATAATGAACGCACGCAGGGTCAAGGTACGCTTATTTCACGCTTATTTTAGTCCATGGACTAAAGTTAACCCATGGATTAGATTTAACCCACCTTTGGGAATTCGGGCCTTTGGTGAATGGTGATACATGTACTTCCTGGGGAAAGGCATACAAAAATCCAACTTCATATCAATTCTAACGAACTGCGTTAAAGAAGTTAACTTTACTCACAAGTGTCTGCAACATAGCGTATTATAAAAAAAAAAAAAAAAAAAAAAAACATACCCAATAGCTCGGAATTGCCCTATATTAACATTTTCAACAAGTTAGAATGTTTGGAAAAGAAATATTTGAACAACGACATGCCATATACAGTATTTCACACTGATGGAAATGCCTAATGCATAATGTCACAATTAAAACAGTTCAAAGTTTGCTTTAATACACAGTTGCAAAGAACATAATGTTAATAAGAACAGTATTCTGCTACTCAGAAGTAAAAGGCTTCACAGAGTAGATAATTTTCAAAACACTTTGGTGATAATTCCTGGGGGAGGCCTGAAAAACATTCAACATCTGGGCCAGTTGCATAAAACTTACCATTAATGGTAACTTTGCTTCCAATGGTAACTGCCATAAAAATCAGGCATCACAGCCAATCAGCATCAAGGATCCTAAAGAAGTTACCACATATAGCAAAGATACCATTAATGGTAAGTTCTATGCAACGGGGCCCTAGGGCCCCAATTCTCAATTCTAACAACTTGCGTTAAAGTTGTTAAGTTTACTTGTAAGTGTGACAATGGGTCTTGGAGCTGCCTCCTCATCCTGGATATTCAGAATAATCTTCTGGCAGAAGAGGAGGGTCTTAGCCACACAGGCAGGATACGCTAGGTTGAAGGTATAGAAAACGGCCATCCACAAAGCTGCAGCAGTTAAGAGGTCATCACTACCCGCAATGGCTTCTCCACTCGCAATTACCTCAAATGAGGCATCCATGATGTCAGCATTGTCCATCATCAGGTAAACTGGAGACTTTGCCTGAAATGTAAGGGAAAGCTATATTTAGTATTTCATACATATTTCTAGGGTTATTTTCACTAATAACTTCTAACACCATCCCCACAAAAGACGTACACGTTTTTAGTAAATCTAATTCAAATGCGTTTAAAATCCATTTATGGATTTAGAAAAGTCCAACATATATAAATGTACACACAAGGGAATAAGAATGACGCAAGGTGATCAACATACATAGAGTGAATGCAATAGCTGTATTAGACCTTTGCTTCAGGTGAGTTAACATTTTCAGTTTATATCA
Organism: Echinarachnius parma; assembly: GCA_037951105.1. NCBI lineage: Eukaryota > Metazoa > Echinodermata > Echinoidea > Clypeasteroida > Echinarachniidae > Echinarachnius > Echinarachnius parma. The sequence continues at coordinate 63,178 of JBAMJV010002684.1, forward strand.
AAATTTATTGATTGTGTAGTTTAATACATGAACAAAGTTTCAATCAGTCACATTTCAAAGGCTGAAAACTTTGAAATATAATACATTAATTAGCCTTACATGTACTTATCACCTTATCATAAAAGCCGGAGAAAGCTGCAGAAAGAGCTACCAGCAGACTACAGTTCGAGGAAATGGCGAAGGGTCAATCTGGTCGTCAAGGAGTAGGAGCGATCAAATTCAGACCCAAATTAGAAAAGCTGTCGAACCAAGAGCTCCGTGCTGAGATAGGAAAGATCGTTCTAGCCGAACATGACGACGACTACTTTGTCCGCGCAGTGCAGATGGGTGTGCAAGGAAAATGGACCTCATGGGAGAATGCCAAACAACGCGACCTCAAATGGAAAACGCTTTTCGACATGAGCCCAAAGCTGGTGCAATTTGTGATTGGTGCGACTTACAATACAATGGCTTCCCCGGCGAACCTGGCAAGATGGGTTCTGCAAGCTAGTGACGTCTGCAACCTTTGTAATCAAGGAGGATGCACTACCACACACATCCTTGCGGGATGCCCTGTAAGCCTCCAACAGGGTCGCTACACTTGGAGACATAATCGTGTATTACAGGTTATCACACACAGTCTCGAGGAAGAGGTGAGCAGAGTGAACGCGTCGCCGTCAACGAGGAGGAAGGAACTTCTCATTAACGTCCGCGAGGAAGAGACAAGGCCTAAGACGACTCATCGGAAACCAACTGGTCTTTTGTCGTCGGCGAGGGACTGGAAGTTGCTGTCTGACCTACGCACAAGACTAGTCTTCCCAGAAGAGATTGCAGTCACAAATCTTCGTCCCGACATCGTGATCTTCTCAAGACAGAAGAAATCTGTGGTCATGCTAGAACTAACTGTTTGTGACGAGGGGAACATGCAAGGCGCTCACGAGAGGAAGCAGAGAAAGTACGAGGAACTTCAACTCAGTTGCGAGGATGCTGGCTGGACTGCTTCAGTGTGGCCGGTAGGGGTTGGTTGCAGGGGTTTTGCCTCTAATTCCCTCCTTCCTTCTCTCTTCCGGCTAGGGATCCGACGTTCATCGGGAAAAGCTGTGGAGAGATTAGCCTGCAACGTAGCAGAGAAATCAAGCTTCCATCTGTGGATACAAAGACATTCAACGGCTTGGGCTTTGCCTCATGCTTAAAGACGATTACGTCATAATGGATGCGCGCCAGGCCACATGACTACCGCAGCTCATCGTGTGTCGTCATGGAGATGAGAGATGCGCGAATTCTCTTCTATCAACGCAGACATTTCAATTACAGGTTAGTTTGAAGATTTGTACGGCCAGGAGCAGATGTAAATTCGCTTCCATCTGCTTCAGAAACAAATTTTCTTCTATACTTTTTATTATCAACCACACCCTGGCTGCTGATGACGAGTGTGGAATAACTAACCTGCTAAATTGTTAAATACTTACTTGGACATTTACTAATTGTGACTTTATGGGCTAACTCTTGCCGGAGTGTTGCCCTAGCGGAGCCAATTCGTTGGTATTTTTCATTACTCTTCTGATTGTTGGATTTCAGTGACCGCCAGGAAAGACTGGATGACTATCAGGAATAGTCTGATTGACTGCTAGGAAAGACTAGTTTCTTCATTATATGGAATACGTTAACATACAAGACGAGATACCGGCTGGGAGGTCGCCCGGGTTAACAAGCTCCCAAGATTTGACGGATTTGGACCAGGATTTTGCTTTTGACAACGGATTTCAGTCAAGCGTTCTGGATCCATTAATCAATGACATGTGAAATTTGTCAGCGCCAGTTTAAAGAGCAGAGAGGAGTCCGGATTCATCAGGGCAAGACAACGTGCGGTGAGTCTTTGAACCGTTTATTGTTGCATAACAATAGTCAATCGGGGCATGACGGGAAGTCGGTATATAACCACAATGTTCATCGTTTGTCATCAGAGGCTCGGGATCGAGCTGTCTCATCTAAGCTAGAAAGAAGCCCTATTATTAATTGGCCGAAAATGACTAATAATCGTGACTGGTTGAGTTTTGATGAGGAGGCAGAGAGAGTAGTGAAATCTCTTATGCATGGATCTATCAATCAAAAATTACAGACTTATGACAGGAGGGTGCATGCAATTGCACTGGAGTGCTTTGGTGCGAAGGAGGGTTCTTCACGCGTGATTACTCCGAGTAGACGGACTGTGCGCCTCAAGCAGCTTCGCAAGAAGAAGAGGGCGCTTCACAAGAGAATGCGGTCAGCACCAGACGAGGAGAGGCAGGGATTGAGCGATCTTAGCGACAGGATACATGATGAGATATTGAAGATTCGGAGGGCGGACAGAGCATGCAAGCGGAGACGGGAGAGGAAATCCGGAAGGAGGAATTTCATGCGCGATCCATTCCGCACAGCGAAGGGTATCCTCGAACCTAATTGCAAGATTGATCTCAATTGTTCGCGGGATGATATGAATCGACATCTTCATCAAACGTACTCATCGACGTCAACAGAAAACTTTCGTCCATGGGAGGGCGCTACGCAGCCTGCCCCTCCGTCTGCGCCATTCGCCGACATCGCTCCGACGTTCAAGGAATTGAAAGACGTTCTCAGGAAGGCAAGGAACGCTTCTGTTCCTGGACAGAACGGCTTACCATACCGGATGTACAAGAAATGTCCGCGTCTTCTTCGTGTTATTTGGAGTCTAATGCTCGTGGTGTGGAGGACCAAGAAAATACCTATCCAATGGAGAGTGGCGGAAGGTGTTTACATACCGAAATCAGCGTCCGCAGACGACAAGACAATAACTGATTTCCGCCCGATCTCGCTGCTGAACGTAGAAGCTAAGATGTTCTTCGCCATTCATGCAAAGCGTCTGGAGAAGTATCTACGTCGCAACAGGTACGTGAACGACACAGTACAGAAAGGAGGGATATGTGGCCATCCAGGCGTTTGGGAGCACATCTCTACTCTATGGGAAACCATCCAAGCTGCAACAACTTGTCAGAAGAATCTCTCAGTGATATGGCTGGACCTTGCTAACGCTTTCGGCTCCGTACCGCATGCAGCGATTAGTTTTGCCCTTCGGTGGTACCATGTTCCTGACTCGCTGGTTGAGCTGATCGATGCTTACTACGCAGGCCTCTACGCGCGGTTCTCAGTGAAGGAATGGACTTCGGATTGGCAGAAATGTTCCATTGGGATCTTCATGGGCTGCACCTTATCGCCGATCCTATTCGTAACAACTTTCAACCTACTGAATGACTTCGTCAGTAATCTTTCTCCCAAGAAGTATTTCATGAAGAAGCGAGACATTCACATACCGCTAATGAAGGAGTATATGGACGACATCACGATATGCACCGCATCGATTTCGTCATCACAAGAGGCTCTTGATAAAGTGAACGACTTCATGGAATGGAGTGGGATGAAGATCAAACCAGTGAAATCGCGTTCTCTCGTCCTACAAAGAGGGAAGGTTATGCAGGAAGAACCCTTTCACGTCAACGACCAGCAAATCCCGGGCATCCAGAATGTCCCAGTCAAGTTTCTAGGGCGGACAATAAATGGAGACTTAAATGACAAACAAGCCCGTTTGTCCCTGGATGAATCATTGTCAAGATGGATAAAGCTGCTGGACAAGTGTGCCTTGACGGGAATAATGAAATGCTGGTGCTACAACTACCTCATCCTTCCTAAGGTGCAGTGGCAGCTTATGATCTATGACTTCGCCCTGTCGCATGTGCAACGGATGGAGGTCATGGTTTCCAAAGTGCTCAGGAGATGGCTTGGAGTCAGCTGCAATCTTACCGGCGTGGCTCTATTTTGTAAACAGACAAAGCTGCGATTGCCATTAGACGGCCCTACCTCAACCCTGAAGAAGACAGCGGTGAACAGCTTATTTCAACTCCGTCACAGCTCTGACGAAGTAGTCCAGTCGGTCAGACCCGAGATTCGTTGCGGGCGAAAGTGGAAGCCGGAGAAAGCTGCAGAAAGAGCTACCAGCAGACTACAGTTCGAGGAAATGGCGAAGGGTCAATCTGGTCGTCAAGGAGTAGGAGCGATCAAATTCAGACCCAAATTAGAAAAGCTGTCGAACCAAGAGCTCCCTGCTGAGATAGGAAAGATCGTTCTAGCCGAACATGACGACGACTACTTTGTCCGCGCAGTGCAGATGGGTGTGCAAGGAAAATGGACCTCATGGGAGAATGCCAAACAACGCGACCTCAAAAGGAAAACGCTTTTCGACATGAGCCCAAAGCTGGTGCAATTTATGATTGGTGCGACTTACGATACAATGGCTTCCCCGGCGAACCTGGCAAGATGGGGTCTGCAAGCTAGTGACGTCTGCAACCTTTGCAATCAAGGAGGATGCACTACCACACACATCCTTGCGGGATGCCCTGTAAGCCTCCAACATGGTCGCTACACTTGGAGACATAATCGTGTATTACAGGTTATCACACACAGTCTCGAGGAAGAGGTGAGCAGAGTGAACGCGTCGCCCGCAACGAGGAGGAAGGAACTTCTCATTAACTTCGTCCGCGAGGGAGAGACAAGGCCTAAGACGACTCATCGGAAACCAACTGGTCTTCTGTCGTCGGCGAGGGACTGGAAGTTGCTGTCTGACCTACGCACAAGACTAGTCTTCCCAGAAGAGATTGCAGTCACAAATCTTCGTCCCGACATCGTGATCTTCTCAAGACAGAAGAAATCTGTGGTCATGCTAGAACTAACTGTTTGTGACGAGGGGAACATGCAAGGCGCTCACGAGAGGAAGCAGAGAAAGTACGAGGAACTTCAACTCAGTTGCGAGGATGCTGGCTGGACTGCTTCAGTGTGGCCGGTAGAGGTTGGTTGCAGGGGTTTTGCCTCTAATTCCCTCCTTCCTTCTCTCTTCCGGCTAGGGATCCGACGTTCATCGGGAAAAGCTCTGGAGAGATTAGCCTGCAACGTAGCACAGAAATCAAGCTTCCATCTGTGGATACAAAGACATTCAACGGCTTGGGCTTTGCCCCATGCCTAATGACGATTACGTCATAATGGATGCGCGCCAGGCCACATGACTACCGCAGCTCATCGTGTGTCGTTATGGAGATGAGAGATGCGCGCATTCTCTTTTATCAACGCAGACATTTCAATTACAGGTTACCGGTAGTTTGAAGATTTGTACGGCCAGGAGCAGATGTAAATTCGCTAACATCTGCTTCAGAAACAAATTTTCTTCTATACTTTTTATTATCAACCACACCCTGGCTGCTGATGACGAGTGTGGAATAACTAAACTGCTAAATTGTTAAATACTTACCTGGACATTTACTAATTGTGACTTTATGGGCTAATTCTTGGCGGAGTGTTGCCCTAGCGGAGCCAATTCGTTGGTATTTTTCATATCAAGACACCTGAATGCATGCTTTAAAAAATGTGTACCAATTAATGATTTAGAAAAAAAAAATAAAATAAAAATACGTTCTCAGAATTTCATGTTTATACACAAAACCTGATTCTGACACCACAAAGGACAATCCAGTCCTCATTTTTTCCTTGCCTTAAAAAAACAACTGATGTTTGATGACAGGATGGAGACCCCAACTGAAAACAAATATATAATAGTCTTCTCATACTCCCATGGTGAAGTAGAAGAGATGATGCAGTCCACTAGGGTACAATACTTTGTCCAAGGACAGAAATTATTTTTCAATGTAATTTGTGTGATGTAACGGGGCAAAACTAAATACTTTTCATGTTTTTGGAAAGGCAATGGCAAAAATCATTGAAAAAGGAGTATCAAGTGAACAGAAAGTTTGTTAATGGAAACAGAAATCTTGGGGCTTTTTGCCAAGGCTCACATCGATATTTTCACTTGCACTTCAGTCATACCTGAAATAATTTCCTCTCATTTTGCAGTGTTTAGTTTTGAGGTAGAGGGGTGGGATGGGGAATTGTTGGGGTAAAACAGAGCCTATATTATACTGTTATTTTAAAGTATTCACATCTAATCAATTGGGGTGTGATACCCTTTAGATTTAGCAAATTATAATAGTGTTGGGCCACCAAGTCCTGTTTGGACAAAAAATACTGCTTTTCACTCTCACCTCAGCCCCAGGTGGCAAAAGGATGTCCTCGAGATTGTCCTGAAGAAGTCCAGGAATCGCCAGAAATGCTGCTCTGGACAAAGCCTCTGTAAAAGAAAACAACCATTTAAAGGGAACATAAAATATCAATTAGGACCAGAAAGCTGAAACGACAATTGTGTTTCATACAGTTTTGTTGTACAGTATAAATCACCATTGGAAATTGACAAGGCAATGAACCTTATACATGTAGCTCACCAATTTAAGGTGGCTTCCATGGAAACACTGCATCTTACCAATTTGTCTTGCATTTCTACTTCCAATGAAGTAATGTTTCATTCCAGTCCTTTAAGAACAGAAAAAGTTAAGTAAATAATGTATATTCATTTATGAATTGACTGAATTGACCGTGGCAACTAGTCATCCAATATTCATGGAAAGTGTATGTACCTCAGTGTAACGGTTCATTGCTTAAAATCAGAAATAAGTACATGTAGTTGAATCCATTGTAAGAATTGCAACGAAACAAACCATGACCGACTAACCACGCAATGATTCAACGAAATCCATGGGTCTAGCACTTTTCATAGTCTTAGCATTCGGCTTCACCTCTTTTTGGCTCCAGTCCCAATTTGAACAAATTACGAGCCCCTCCCCTCATAGATACAAGTATGATTGAAATAATATACCTCCCAAGATCCGCGGGTCTAGCGCTCATCCTAGCAACCAGCTTCACCTTTTTTTGGCTCCAGTCCAAATTACGAGCGCCTCCCATCAAATATGAATCAATATACCTTCCAGGGAGACACTAATCCATTATATATATTAATGTTTTCTCTCCCCATAGAGGAATCCTGCTTAAATCGTAATACTGGTAAAATTGTATTAGATTGGATAATCATTAAATTAAACATTTTTTTTTACATTAAGGGCCTACTGCACAACAATTTACCCCTATTAATTATATCCTATTTGCCACAATGCTATAGTAAACTATACCCACACAATTCCTTCTTTCAACCAGTCTCGATTAATTTCATGAAATTTGTGCAACACTTTTTATGTTTAAATGTGCCTACCCAATTCAATTTGATGATACGGTATGTTTTATTGCCCTGGAAGTTTTTGTATTGTGGATTTATGGGAGAATAGTTTACCTTGCCTCTCTTTTTCTCCACGTGTCTCGCCCACCTTTGCAGTGGCAACAGCGAAGAATCGGTGTGACTTCTTTTTCTCTATCCCCTTTGCTACCAACGCCCTTGAATATTTCTGGAGGCCTCCCTTTAATGAAGAGAGGAGGGGAGTGTTGTTGTTCAGCAGCCTCATCATCTCAGCGGACAACTAATAATGAAGAACAACAAAAAGATCAAGATTATGGATTTAAAAGTTGAAAATGTAAGGCAGTGATTACACTCTGGCGAAGAAACATGTACACATATTCATCCCAGATAGGGTACAGAGTCAAATCCATGAAAGTAGATGACAATGAAGCTATACAAAGCAAAGGTGGAACAAAACATTTTGGGATTAATCGATTATCCAGTCCATCGTTGTTAGAGTTGTCGATTTCGGGGGTATTTCCTCCCGGGACTCGCGAAAAATTTTCAGGCGAGTCCCGGGTACCCAAAATTTACCCATTGTTGATTTCGCTATCGGCATGTCACGCCGCTCGGAAAACATGTTCATTCAAGTGACACAAATTGAGCGCATTTATGACAATAAATCATCTTCTAAAATACAGCAAAATTGTAAATTAATTATATTTTTAGCATTTCTGACATGATTTTAACGGAATTATGTTAACATGATGTTCAAATTTACCTTGATTACGACATTTCTGACGAGAATAGGACATTAATGATCTCAGGGACCGATCGTATCTTCAACACACTTCACTGAATATAATTGTCATCGCGCCACTATTTTGGGCTATTTTCTACCAACAATCGATTATCATTTAGTAGATCTAATAAATCGATGACTCCCAATACAAATTCATGTTCCATTCGTATTACGTAGTTTAGGCGAAGCAGCGAAAACCTGTAGCGGTTTCGCAAACCAAAACCCACAACACGTGTGTATGGTTTTCACTGCTTCGCCTGAACTACGTAATACGAATATAACATGAAATTGTATTGGGAGTCATCGATTTATTGGATCTACTAAATGATAATCGCTTGTTGGCAGAAAATAGCCAAAAATAGTGGCGCAATGACAATCATATTCAGTGAAGTGTGACAAAATGAGGTTTAGACTGCACCTGCTAACTTTACTATAAATTCTAAACACGGAAAAAAATCCGATAATCTTACCTTGCCATGTCTGTTACTTGTTAGGATGCCCGGCCGGCCGCAAGTGGTCAAAAGTTTAGCGCCAATTGATCCAAGGCCAAATTTCAAAGGGTCCGGTCGTGTGCGCGCGCGTGCGATCAGCAAGTTTCACGCCGGAAAAGCTATGGGCGCTGCATGCACCTGCTGCCATTGTACGGTACGCGACCGGCCTTCCCGTAACATATTTCTTGATTTTTCTGTCGAGTCGTCTTATTGGCTTACTGAGATATCGCTCTGATACTTTATCCAATCAGAATAGTTATAAGATGTTTAAATAAATACAGCTACGATCTCTCTCTGATTCTTTATCCAATCCGTATAGTTATAAGATGTTTAAACAAATATTACAGCTAGCTACGATTAGCTGAATGATTTGTTGTTCATGAGATTTACGGCTAACAATTTTGCTGAGGAATTTATCTAAAAAATGACTTTTTAAGAGTTGTAACACCCAATCAATGAAATCAAGAAAAGGTCCCAAATATTACATTTATGACACTCGCTTAGTCGGGAAAAATCTAGGTTTTTCAATATCATGTCTTAAAAATAAGCTTTTATTTCATCCGTGAAAGCCTTTTTTCTTGTTTAACCCCATTTTAAATGTTTTATATAAATGTGAATATACAGTCAAATTGAATACAAACATATTTATAAGAAAGAGTAGGATAAGAAGTTTGTTGTAAATGTTTCCCTATTTCTTCCACAATACTGAATTTTGAAATAAAAGAGAAATTATGAAAGCTAGATTGAGTTCGAGTTCAGAATGACGAAACGTTAAACGGTACGATTGATCGCAGAGTTTACACTGGATCATTGCACGCGCAACGCCGGAAAAGCGCGACGCTGATTGGTGCCAGCAAACACTGTCGTGTAATTGGGGTAACATATTTCCCACGGCATAGCTATAATAGCTTTATACGCTAGATCTGCCAGCTTGACTAGTTCACCCTAGTTCCTCCAGTTTTACTCCACGCTATTTCCGTCCGCTCAACTAGTTTATGATAGATTCTCCACTTTGACTAGCTTTGGGCTGGTTCCTCCACTTTGACTAATAACATGCTAGTTCTTGGCGTTTAACTGCAAACTAATACAGCATACAATCTTATGCTAGTCAGGCTTGATTTGACTAGCTTTGGGTTAGTAAACCATGCCCTGATTTAATCCAGTAGAGCATTACTAGCCACATTGCCGCATTTAACTATCATCAAGCAATCTTTACTAACTTGCTCGACTAGTTTAATGCTAGTCAGACCAGAAATTGACCCGTTTAGGTTGTGTGTGTAGGGAAACAGATTTTACGAATTTTGATTTTTTGACTATGTTGTTATGCATTCATATAATTATGTTCAGGCATGTAGTGACTGTTCTGGAAAGCATGTTGAAAGCCTGTCTGAAGCCTGTCTGGAAATTTAGAAAAGGTGCTGTGTAGTGGCTTGGGGTTGGTATAATCCCTACTTGGCAGCATTATTTCTGAGTCACACATTTCTTTTTTGTTTGTTTGGTATGGATGAAAGCCATTGTTCATGACAGTACCAAGCTGTGATGGTACGCTCTAGCCCACATAGTGACAAACGTACGTTGTATGAACGAGGGCAGCTAGACTATACATAACAAATTCGAACGACGAAGTTATGAAATCGAATGATGAATGACAAATTCGACGTCACATAGTGCGTTTTTTAAGCAGTCGGGACGAATTCCATTGCAAAAAGACGAATTAGAATGACCAAGTTTGAATTTGAATGACAATTGATCGATTACAGTATGGTAAATGACTAAATCGAATGTAGCAATTGCAGTTTGCAGACTTCTGGGGACGAAATTGAAGTTAGCATTGTATGAATTTGATTGACGATAGTTTGAAAATGGATGGGAAAAGCTATATTATTGTTATATCATTATAATTATTTCTATCATCATCTTCACATATACGTATTAATCTCTTTCAAAATATTTTAATCAATTCTTACTTCACCAACAAGTCCAATGTACTCATTCAAGAAGAGGACTTCACCACGTGTACCGATTCTTGAGAAAACCAAATAACATTTCTGTCTTGTCTTTCCGTTCTGGCAAACAAGCGCATTGACAGCAACATTTTGGTTTTGTTGTGTGTGTGTGTGTGTGTGCGTGTGTGTGTGTGTGTGCGTGTGTGTGTGTGTGTGTGTGTGTGTGTGCATGCACCCAACGTGCATACACGGGACCGCTTAATGTGTAATACCCGACTTTCAGGGACCGAAATCCTTACGCGGCCCACACACTCGGTCCCTATAAGTACATTATGTAATGGTGTATTTTCTCCCCAAATATTAATACTTATCGCTTCATTCTCTGTCAAATGATGCTGTGTTGACCATCAAATATAATATCCAGATACTGGAAGGTAAAAATGCTTGCTGGACAAAATATCAATGATAATTCGCCGGTCTTCAAAAGTGAGTGTGTAAGCATTATTGTCTATCATGTGTGTGTTTTAAACGTGTCGCGCAGTATGTGTAAAATTAATAGCGCCCTCTCTGGCAGATGTGTCGGTCTTCAAAAGTCTGTGTGTACCCAATAAAGACAGTCAAGTGTGTGATGTACTTTACCCATTTTTAACTCAATATACTATCATAAAAACGCATCGCATAAATAACATTAGATTTATTATAATGAGAGGGTGGAGTTTCTGCATTCCAACACCCAGTTTATAAAACTTAATAATGATAAGATCTACCAAACTTAAACTTTAAACAAATATGTTTTAGAAATGAAAACATACAACAAATTTGTATAATTGTAATGATTTTAATACCTGTTATGATTATGAACATATTGTAAATAATATGAGTTATAACCAATTGTACTAATATTGATATAAACAATTTGTAATTATATTTATTGATACTAGTAATTATAATAATAATAATAAAAGACTTTTATATAGCGCATAACACATAAGCACAATTGCATGTCCCTATGCGCTTTTATTATTACCCTTGGTCATCAGGTACAGGTCAAACCCGCACAATTATCTTGCGCACCATCTCAACTCCCCGGGGAGCATACTAACCAATGGCAACCATATCATAGCGCCCAGGCTAATTAACACCCAACCAAGTACCCATTTATATTCCTGGGTAGAGAGCAGCAATGTGGATTAAATGTCTTGCTCTCGAGGTCGGAAAGCGCGCGCTCTACCAATCTTGCCACACTACGTATGTGGCGCTTTATACACTCGTTCTAATAAAATAAAAAAATAGAGAAGTATTAACCGATAAACAAGAACTTCTACTACTATTACTACTACTACTACTACTACTTTCATTATAATTGATAACATTAATTACAATTGAATGAAAAAGAGCAACGAAAATGGGATTCCAACGGGATAATAATAATTAAAACAATAACAATTATGTGCACCAAACAATCATGCACCAAACACTAAAACACGGGACCGCTTAATGTGTACAACCCGACTTGAGGGGATCAGAATCCTTGTGCGGCCGACACACTCGGTCCAAATTAGTATAATTATGTAACTATGTATTTTCTGCGTAAATATAACTACTTATCGCTTTATTCTCTGTCAAGTGAAAGTCCTACTACTTCCATTATAATCGATAACAAATATGAAAATTGAATGAAAAAGAGCAAAGAAAATGAGATTCCAACATGATAATTATGATTAAAACAATAACAATGATATACAAATAGTATTTGAAAATCCAATCATAATAAATAATTATAATAATGAATAGTATCATTTTTTTTTTAATTTGGGTTTAAAATGTACCTGCTGACCATGTATAACAATACAAATTGCATCACAGAAGAATATAGCTGCGCTATACATATGTTCATCATTATTATTATACATTATAATACCATCATGTTTTTATTCTTCTATTTTTCATTACTTATAGGACAAAAAGTGTGTGTGTGCCTCCATGCACCGAACGTGAATACACGGAACCGCTTAATGTGTATCACCCGACTTTCAGGGACCGAAATCCTTACGCGGCCCACACACTCGGTCCCTATAAGTACATTATGTAATGGTGTATTTTCTCCCCAAATATTAATACTTATCGCTTCATTCTCTGTCAAATGATGCTGTGTTGACCATCAAATATAATATCCAGATACTGGAAGGTAAAAATGCTTGCTGGACAAAATATCAATGATAATTCGCCGGTCTTCAAAAGTGAGTGTGTAAGCATTATTGTCTATCATGTGTGTGTTTTAAACGTGTCGCGCAGTATGTGTAAAATTAATAGCGCCCTCTCTGGCAGATGTGTCGGTCTTCAAAAGTCTGTGTGTACCCAATAAAGACAGTCAAGTGTGTGATGTACTTTACCCATTTTTAACTCAATATACTATCATAAAAACGCATCGCATAAATAACATTAGATTTATTATAATGAGAGGGTGGAGTTTCTGCATTCCAACACCCAGTTTATAAAACTTAATAATGATAAGATCTACCAAACTTAAACTTTAAACAAATATGTTTTAGAAATGAAAACATACAACAAATTTGTATAATTGTAATGATTTTAATACCTGTTATGATTATGAACATATTGTAAATAATATGAGTTATAACCAATTGTACTAATATTGATATAAACAATTTGTAATTATATTTATTGATACTAGTAATTATAATAATAATAATAAAAGACTTTTATATAGCGCATAACACATAAGCACAATTGCATGTCCCTATGCGCTTTTATTATTACCCTTGGTCATCAGGTACAGGTCAAACCCGCACAATTATCTTGCGCACCATCTCAACTCCCCGGGGAGCATACTAACCAATGGCAACCATATCATAGCGCCCAGGCTAATTAACACCCAACCAAGTACCCATTTATATTCCTGGGTAGAGAGCAGCAATGTGGATTAAATGTCTTGCTCTCGAGGTCGGAAAAGCAGCGCGCTCTACCAATCCTTGCCACACTACGAATGGTGGCGCTTATACACTGGTTCTAATAAAATAAAAAAAATAGAGAAGTATTAACCGATAAACAAGAACTTCTACTACTATTTCTACTACTACTACTACTACTTTCATTATAATTGATAACATAATTACAATTGAATGAAAAAGAGCAACGAAAATGGATTCCAACGGGGATAATAATAATTAAAAACAATGAACAATTAAGTGCACAAACAATCATGCAGCCAAACACTAAAACACGGGACCGCTTAATGTGTACAACACGACATGAGGGGATCAGAATCCTTGTTGCGGCCGGACACACTCGGTCAAAATTAGAATAATTATGTAACTATGTATTTTTCTGCGTAAATATAAACTACTTATCGCTTTATTCTTCTGCAAGTGAAAGTCCTACTACTTCATTATAATCGATAACAATATGAAAATTGAATGAAAAGAGCAAAGAAAATGAGATTTTCAACATGATAATTATGATTAAAACAATAACAATGATATACAAATAGTATTTGAAAATCCAATCATAATAAATGATTTATAATAATTGAATAGTATCATTTTTTTTTAAATTTGGGTTTAAATGTACCTGCTGACCATGAATAACAATACAAATTGCATCACAGAAGAATATAGCTGCGCTATACAATAATGTTCATCATTATTATTATACATTATAATACCATCATGTTTTTATTCTTCTATTTTTTCATTACTTATAGGGAACAAAAAGTGTGTGTGTGCCTCCATGCCCACCGAACGTGATACGCGGGACCCCGCTTAATGTGTATCACCCGACTTGTAGGGACCGATATCATAATACGGCCCCCACACTCAGTCCTATAAGTATTTTATGTAATAGTGTATTATAACGTAAATATAAATACTTATCGCTCATTCCCTTGCCAAATTATGCAGTATTGGACCATCAAATATAATATCCAGATACTGGGTTGACTGGCACGTACTATTGCATACAGGACGAAATATCAATTATTAAATTCTCCGGTCTTCACAAGTCAGTGTGTCATCATATATCCATCATCATCATCATCATCATCAATATCATCATCATCGGTATATGTTATCCATGTTACGTATTTTGTATGAATCAATATAAAAACATTTTACTTGCTAATTTTCAATCATTTAAATATTTTTCAGTCAGTTTCCTCTATTGTTTGATTGAAATTATAAAAAAATCACTTCGCGTGATCATGCGCCTTTCTCTATAAAAAGTTAATTTCATTATCCTTAGGGAATTGGCCCAGTTTATGAGCTTCTACTAATCAAGCTTTGAAAAAGGGTTTCAAGGGAACGTACCCGCCCATTCAAAAGTCTTCATGGCTTGATGGTTTGAGCACCGGTCTAGCAATCCGGAGTTCGGGTTCGATTCCCGGCCAAAGCCTATTTTTCTTTGCTTCATTTTCAATCAATTTTAGTATTTCTAGTCAGTTTCCTCTCTGGTTGAAAATCAAAACATTTAATTCAAATTGTTGACTTTCCTAATGTTGGGACTGTGTCGTTCATATTTGGGATAGGTGAAGTTGAATAGGCCATTTTAATAAATGTGGGGCCCTACACATTATTCAATCATTTGTATTAACCAAGCCGTAAAAAAAATCACTAAAAAATTGCTTCCTTTTCAAACAGTAAAAAAATTATTTGAATAAGTGGTTGATTATTCTCTATCTAATCCACTATTTCAACAAAACATCACATGCACAATCTTTATTCAAAATGGTTGAAACACGATGAGTGTTTAGAGAGGGCGCCTTTTGAGTTTTAACGCTCTTTTGAATGATACAGGATCTTTAATAAGTCTATTTGTAATTTTGTATTCCTCCGAGTTATAACTAATAGTTGTAATGTAATGATGCAGGTTTGGTTACTAAATTCAGTTTGACCAAAACTATAGGATACTCTCCTTACCAGAACTCAACTATCCCTTTAAAAAAATCAATACAAATACCAAATGTAAATACCATAGCCCATGTTTCGTCCTGTTTATGCTGGAGTTATTGAAATTAGATAATGATAATATTCGGTAAATACCAAATTATAATACCAGGTTACCTTACAGTTGTCATTTGTGATTATTCGGTGGAGGTGTCTGAAGTAAAAACAATTAAATAATTAATACAAAGATGTGGAAGAATAATTACATATAAACTCTGCATGACTACGGTCTCCAACGAACCCACCCCTTGTATGGGCCTGCCACCCATCATCATCAATCATCATTATCATCATCAATCATCATCATCATCATCGTCGTCACGGTCATCATCATCATCATCATCATCATCATCATTATAATCATCATCATCATTCATCAAAATTTATCATTTTAGAGAGGGAGGCACGGTCTTTCATATTATCCTTATTCATAAAAATACGATCGCTCAAGCCAATATAGATTGTTACTTGTGATGTGAAATGAAGGATACGGGTTCATCGAAACGGATCTTCAAACCCATACCATCTGTGAAGTTTGCTATGGCTATTAACTATATGATTGATAATAATGATTATGATAAACGTCAATCATCCATCATCATCATAATTATAAATCATAATTTTCATGGAGGTGATTTAACTTGTTCTCCTTATTGCACTCAACAATAGCCGCCAGCTGAGTAATATCGTATTAGTTTGTGAAATGTAGATGCGCATGTATACAAAGAAGGTAATCTTAATAATCAATATGACTTATAATATCGGCCCGATATCAATTTTACAATCATTTACCTACCGACTTACATTGCTACCAGTTCCATCTCGGCACAGTCTTATTTACGTTGGATTAATGAGATCAGTACGACCTTTTTTTTTGTATAAACTCATTACCAACCTGTTAAATTGCAATCAGTTCAGAAAGATCAGTGCGATATTGACCCAAAGTTCATATTTATGTATTTAATAACATTGGCACGACATCATTTATACCTACCTTATAACGACCTCTAATTGATTAATATTCAAAGAATTTATTTGAGATAATGAAAAAGGAAGGGAATATAAAAAATGTGTTTGGCATTCAAGATCCTAGGACAATTAATAATATTTATTGATACTTCCACATGTGGACACCATGTTGTTTCATAGTATTTCCTTATTTTTTTTAACTGCTGAATTAAGGCAGGAATTCCTGGTTTCTCCAGTATGTCCGACCAATCCCGGGAAATATGCCTACCTTGTTATGTACACTGTCTTGCAAGTGGATCCTTTGCATATCATATATAACGCTCGTTTGCCCAATAACCTTTTCATGTTTATATTTTATACATAATTAAGCATTTTGATGATTCACCTAAGAATAAAAATGCATACATCTTTATGGGGACATGTACAAATTTAGTATTGGATCGTAACCTTGAGTCATAATTCCTGCTTTTTGCACGGGTAATTCCCGCTAGAAAACCCGGGAATTACCGGTATTTCCCGCGACTGGTGAATAAGCAATGACCGGACCCCAAATATGCCAGCCCTGTGATACTGACTATTATCATAATCATTATTATCAATCATCATAGTATTATCATAGCAAAACTTCCCAGATGATAATGGGTATAAAGAACCTTTTCGATGAATACGTTTCTTTCGTTTCACATCAATAGTCCATGCAAGTAATATCGTTCATGGCTGTCGGCTAACGGATTTTTATAAAATATGGCTACATTAAAGAACCGATAGTGATAATGATGATGAATGATAATTGATGATGAACGATGCCGGATGACGATGAATATGGCGATGGTGATGATGATAATGATGATGAATGATGACGATGATGATGATTATGATGAAGATGATAATAGACAGGCCCGAAGCAATGGGTGGTTCATTGGGTGCGTAGTCAATAGCAGAGTACATTTAATTATTCTTTACACATCTTTTTTACTATGTTCATTGTTTGACTTCAGAACTTGATACGGAAATGAATTATTTCAAATGACAATACACTATCCGTATTATAGTTATTATTTACCACAGTTATCATTATGTTATTGCAATAACACCAGCATAAACAGAACCGGAACTTGGGCTTTACATAGTATTTAGGCATGATTGATGATGATGACGTTGATGATGATGATGATGATTGATGATGATGATGATGATGATGATGATGACGCCTAATTATATTAATAATATTAAAACTTCCCGATGTATATGGCAGTGAGGTATCTTCCGATTGACTGAATACTCTTCATAATTCACGAAACAAGTAACACATTTTTTTTTCGCTTTCGGTTTTCATATTTTAACACAATAAGGATGCAAGAAAGAGACATTCTAACCTTTTTAAATTAGTTATTCATTAAACAATAGCGCCAGCTGAGGTATATCGTTATTAATGTTGTGAAATGTAGAGGCGCATTATATCGAAAGATATCTCTTACACCTATCGGGAAGATAGTTAATTTCAATCATAATCAATACAAATATTAATAATAATACTCGTCATCATCATCATCTTCATTATCATCAAAAACACTATCATTATTGCAAAGAGCCTCTATGGGCTTAAATCATTATTTAATTATTATTGCCCATGGTCATCAGGTACATCTCAAACCAAACACACACAGTGGATATTTGCATACTTTCTCATCTCCCCCCAGGAGCATACTAGCCGAGCTGACAGTGATGGTGCCGCTAAGGTCTATTACGCACGACCATTGGTACCAGTTATACACCTGGGGAGAAAGCAGCAAATTGTGGATAAATTATCTTGCTGAAGGACAAAGCAGTGAAGTGATGATGATGATGATGATATTGCTGATGATGACACTGATGGACGATGTTGATGATGACACCTGATGATGATGTTGAATGAGTACGATGATGATGATGATGATAATGATAATAGCGAAAGGACCGTAGCCAGGGGTGTTGCGATGTGTCTTGTTGATGATGATTATTACTATTATATTAGCATCATTATAATTATTAAGTGGCCTGCCACTCCACCCCCCCCCCTCCCCCTTGATGTTGGTGATAAACGATGATGATGATAGATGATGATGTATGATGATGTGATTGATGATGATGATGATGATGATGATGATGATCAGGAGGAGGAGGAGGAGGTAGGATGTTTATGATGACATACTCGTAGCATTCATTATGAATCATTATCCTAGCAGTCCTTACGATACTTAGGTATAATGTAGCCTGTAGACGAATAATTATGGTCCTATAATTAAACAGAATAAGTAACGATATTACTTAGCTTACGGGGTGGTGTGTTAGGTATGTAGTCATGCAGAGTTACATGTAATTATTCTTGTTTACACATATGTTTACTTAATATTTGTTTGTTTAATTTCAGACGCTGGTAACTCGCCCAAATATTACAAAATGACAAAACGGCAAACTGTTATATTGAATCTAGCGAATATGTTTTTAATTATAATTTATTTCGCATAACACATGCATAAAAAGTTGGAACTTGGAACTCGGGCTTTAAATAATTCAACTTATACTTTTCAATGCATAAGCCGTATTTACTAAATTATCTAAGAAACTACATGGTCAATCTTTTGGGGATATATGATTTTTTAGTCAAAGGTCAAAAGGTATTCACGGAACAATATAAAGCTGTGCTTCCTGTTCTTTTCATTGAGTATGAAAGGGGGGAGAGGGGCGCCTCCTTTCACTATGTGCATTGAAGGATGAAAGGGGTGAGTGTGCTATTCAACATTCAAGTAGTATCACTCTTACATAAATTACTAAACCAGCTGGGGATCATATAATGTTGAAATAAAAAAAGTATACATATTCATTATTGATATCAACAATATACCCACATTACAGCAAATATAGAACGACACAGTTCAACATTGGAAAATCAACAATTTGAAATGAAGTACTTTTTGATTATATAACAAATGTAAACAGATTAGCATATACAATGTATACCGATGATGATGATGATGATGATTAATGTTGATGATGAC